>JBCEWC010004829.1:0-26326 GCA_038996855.1 Solanum aculeatissimum
GTCCTCGGTGAGATCAAGTGTCGCCATATCTTGTCTGATCACTTTCCCCCAATACTTCTTCGGTCTACCTCTACTCCGTGTAGCCCCTAAATCCAACCTCTAGCACCTCCTAACAGGAGCATCGATACTTCTCCTCTGCACATGTCTAAACTATTATAGTCTCACTTCCCTCATCTTGTCAGTCACAGGGGCCACCTCTAACTTCTTCCGAATGGTTTCATTCCTAATCTTATCACTCCTGGTATGTTCACATATCCATCTCAACATCCTCATCTCCCCGACCTGCATCTTCTGAACATGTGAGTTTTTGATTGGACAATACTCCACCCCATACAATAGAGATGGTGTAACCACCATCTTGTAAAACTTATTTTTAAGTTTAGGTGGTATTTTCCTATCACACAAAACTCCAGAGGCAAGCCTCCATTTCGTCCATGCTGCTCCAATACGATGTGTGACATCACCATCGCCACTACTCTAGATGATGGACCCAAGATATTTAAAGTTTTCTCACTTGTGCTGGTAATACATCAATATTTCTTTCAAGTCTTATTTGCCCCGTCTTTTGCATTTTTTTTTACAACAAATCCATTCTTTCAAGTCTTATTTGCCCGTTCTTTTGCTTTTTTTTTAATAAAAATCCATTGAGACATTTTGATAATTGAATACTAGAGACTTTTTCAATGCTTAAAAAGACATAAGCATTGCTGATGTAAAGACACATCATTGTCGGGCCCCATACATCCCATCATACATAATATTGCAGTTTGTTCTTTCTCCATCTGCATGTCTCTTCTATAATTTTGAATATTCATAGTTGTTTTTGGACTTCCTTTTTGTTATGTTTTCGAGAAAAAATTAATTATTTCATGTATCTAAATTTAAGTACACTTTTTGTCTTATTTTAAATAGATGCTCCTGTTAGGAGGTGCGAGAGGTTGGTTTTAGAGGTTACGCGGAAGGGTAGAAGTAGATCGAAAATATATTGGGGGGAGGTGATTAGATACAATATGGCACAACTTCGTATTACTGAGGACGTGACCTTAGATAGAAAGAAGTAGAGATCGCGTATTATGGTAGAAGGTTAGTAAGCTAGTAGGGGTAGGATGATGTCTTGCTTTGTGATATAGTAGGATTAGTCGTGTCTTTATATATTGTGTTGTTAGTGACTGTCGTTTATTTTGCTACTTTTATAGTATTTTTGAGTTTTCAATTACTTTCCACTCTAATCGTTTTTATATCTAATATTTTCTACTTTTGAGGCTGATATATTTGAATTGAGGGACTTCTGAAAACAACCTCTTTATCTCTATCAGGTAGTGGTAAGGTTTGTGTACATTTTACCCTCCCCAATCCCTACTTGTGGAACTTCTCTGGGTATGTTGTTATTGTCGTCTTATTTTAAATGACATTCTTTAACTTGACATAATATTTAAGAAAAACAAACTTTTGAAATTTGTGGTTTAAAACAATCGTTAGATATGTGTAATCGGGAATCATCTCATTAAGGATAAAAAGATAATTTTAAAGGGAGTCATCTCATTAAGGATAAAAGGAAATTTTAAAGTTAAAATTTTAGTAATTATAATAAGGTGACATTCTTTTTGGGACGGACTAAAAAATATGGTGGCATATAAAATAGGATAGCGGGAGTAATAAAAATTATTGCTCATTGTTAAGTTTTTAAGATAATATTAAAAAATTGCACTACTCTTGAAATTTTATCAATGCTACATGAATTGAAATTAGAAGAAATAACATATACTATTTGAAAATTACAAAAAAAAAAAAAAAACTATAAATCACTATGTATTATACTCCCTCCGTCCATCTTTACTTGTCCCCTATACTATTTTAGAATGTCCAACAATACTTGTCCAGTTTATGAAATCAAGAGATAATTTTACACTTAGTTTCTAATTTACCCTTGTCATTAATTATAGTTTTTCCCTATTATATTTTTCAATACATTGTATTAATTATATTCAAAGGGTGATTTGGTAAAATTATCCCTATCATTTACTACTTCTTAATCCCTGTGCTAAGTCAATAGGGGCCAAGTAAAATTGGACGGAGGGAGTAAACCACAATAATTAACAACTTAAAATATTTAAGAACTAAATAAATTTGTTTGATTAACTCTCGAAATTTCATGTGCAGTGTCCATAGAAATTCGGATAGAGGAAGTGTCCATAGAAATTCGGATAGAGGAAATGTCATATATTGTTTGGAAATGACGTAAAACGTACTATAAGTTATAATAGATGGGGCCATTAGTTAACATCATACAGTTTTTTGAACTTTGTTTGTCATTGTGTTGGAAACAGGCTCGCAACGCAGCAATAGCAAATAGTTATTTTGTTGGTTCAATTAACCGTGTTGGAACAGAAGTTTTCCCCAATCCCTTCACTTCAGGAGATGGAAAGCCACAACATGCAGATTTTGGGCATTTCTATGGTTCCAGTTATTTTTCTGCACCTGATGCTTCATGTACGCCGTCTTTGTCCCGTCACAAGGATGGATTGTTGATATCTGATATGGATCTCAACCTTTGCCGCCAGCTGAAGGACAAGTGGGGATTTCAAATGACTGCTCGTTATGAAGTCTATGCTGACCTGCTCGCTCGTTATGTGAAACAGGATTTTGAGCCACAAGTCATTTCTGATCCCTTGTTACATAAGAGTGCTTAAGTTCCCTTGATCATTAAGGAAGAAAAACAGGTAATTGCTTTCGGACAATCTGTTAAGTATCACCAAGTTTCCATGTTCATTGGCCATGAACTGTACGTTCAGGATCATATTTACAATAAAACAAATTGTGGAATTTGTGCAAATACTGAATTCATAGTGCTGTTAACATATCAACTTCTTGGAATAACATGTCCATGTGATTGTTGTAGTAGTTTTCAGTTTTGCAGGCGATACGCTATTTAATAAGATAAAGTAGAATCCAATTGTTAAGATGGGAGTGAGTTCAATCAGTACTTTTAACATCGCCTAGGTTAAGGATCTTTTTTTTTTCCAAAAAGTTTTTGTCAAACAGCCTAATTGACACTAACGCTTATTTTGTTTTGATATTCTTCTTCTATACCATTTCAGGCAAGCACCTGAACAGGACAACGCACGTCTCTCAATCACACTTTTGATGCCAACGTCAGATGAAATTATGTGCCTATTTTGATTGACTGATATTAGGTCTTTTTCAATCAAAAATCTGATTTTTAAGTAGTTTTAAAGTGTTTACGTAATATTAAAGAGTGTTTATAGGCATTTGTTTTTAAGGTAAAATAACAAAAATAAGTCAAAAGTTATAAGCTGAAAATTCTTAATTATAGTTTTTGGTTTATTAAGTTATAAGTTAGAAGTCAATCTAAATGGGTTCTATGTCATGCCATTTTTAATTAACTAATTTTAAAAGGGAAATTTATCGAAAGAGCATGTAATGATTTTGAAGGTTATTTTTGGCATTTCTGATAAAATTGTTGTTTTATTCTCTCGATAGTGTCCCTGAGTCATGTTTGATTGATTTTAAAAGTTGGTTTTTGAGAATCTTGTAAAAAGTTGAGATTTTTGTTAGAGATTGAATTTTTGATGGTTAAGTTACCTGTTTTTGAAATTTTGAGTCATTCGAGATTCAAGTCTTGAAATAGAATTTCGTCGATTTCACCAATTTCGGAATATAGAAATTGATCTAGGAGAGTTATCGGAATCAAATTTGGAGTTATGAGAATTTTAGGTCTGGAATTGGAAAATGAGTTAAAGTTTGACTTGAATTTGAATTTGGTTAACATTTTGAGTTTCGTTGCTCTGATTGGATTTTTGATGGTTTCATTAATTTCAGAAGGTGATTTTAATGCTAGAATGAGCTTTGCCTTGATTTTTGGGTGTTTCAGTAGAGTTTTGATATTTCAAGTGGCGTAAATTAGTTTAGTTTTGAGATCTGGAGTTGTTATGAGAATTTTCTGGAATTGAAAAGTGAGTTAAAGTTTGACTTTGGTCAATGTTTTGAGTTCGGTGCTCAGATTGGATTTTTGATGATTCCATTGATTTTAGGAGGAGATTTTAGTGTTAGAATGAGCTTTGCCTTGATTTTCGGATGTTCCGGTAGAGTTTTGATATTTCAAGTTGCCTAAGTTTAGTTGCACTTAATGAGTTTCAGATCAAGGATAGCACAAATTCAATTTTTGACGATTCCATTGAGTTTGGAATGTCAAATTTAGTGGGTTTCATATATGGTTTGTGTGTACGGGGTTCCAAACGAATTTCGAGGATTGATTCTGAGTTTTTAAAATTGTTTGGCATTTGCTGTGTTCTAGTGCTGTCGCAGGCCTCGCTTTAGCGAGTGCCTGGTCGCTAAAGCGAGTGAGGGCTTGCTATAGTGAGCTGTTGCTAAAGCGGTTAGGCTTCGCTTTAGCGAAACCCACACTTTTTGCGAATATAGCTGTAGTGATGCCTTGTTGCTTTAGCGACATCAAAGGGCTGAATTTTAGACCCTGATTACGCATTCTAAGCATTTCTTCATTTTAAATTTTGAGAGCTCGACTGAGATGATTTTTACTTGGTTTTTCAAAGGATTTTCACTGAAAAAGGTATTTTCAACTCTCCTCTTCATTACCTATTAATTGTTGATTTAACATCAATTTTGAATTTTTCAATTGAGGAATTGGGGACTTTTCATGGACTTGGGTTTTTCACAAAAATGGCAATTCCAAACTAATTTTAGCTTCATTTTTTATTTAGTTTTCACTAACGGATTCCTCATTATGAGAAGAACATTTTTATCTAAATTTTTTTAGATTTTGATCTAGATTTCTGATAGTGATTTTTTGGATGATTTTTTCATTTCCCCCGAATTACTTGGTTTTTGTGTCATTAGCTTCAAATTGTGATTAGGAATTCATTTTCGAATAGATTGTGGTGCTCTGAATTCGATTCGAAAGGGGAAGAGAATGGACTCTTGTTGGATTGATTTGGTTGGCTAATTCGAGGCAAGTGAATTCTAAACATTGTTGAGTTTAATTGAACTTGATATCTTCCTTTCTTTGTGTATATTTGAGGTTTAGTGAAATGAATTAGTGGATATGATTGGGTAATGGAGATGTTGATGTGATAACATGTATAAATTGACCCTTGAATTGATGTGTACTTTTTATGATAGTAATCCTTGAGTTGAAAATGTGAATTAAGCTTGTAATACCGATTGTTGAAATATAAAAGTTGTTCATATCGATCTAATTGTTGAGCTTTGACTCATGTTGAAACAACTATTGAAGCATTTTATATGTGATGTTGAGCTAGTTGTTTAATCTAGCATATGTTGAATTTGTTGCAATGAATACTTGACGAATGGATTAAATGAGGAGTAGCCCTAAGCTATGATGATAAAAAAGGCTATTGAAAACTTGACCTATGATCTGATGAAACTATTCTGTGATGTTTTGATGATGAAGCAAGTGTTGAAAGCATAATGAGAATGATTGTTGATTATTGGATAAATGATTTATGTGGACATTTTGCATATTCTCATGCTTATGGAAGTGATTATTGTGTTGTGGTGACATATATTTACTTGATATTCCATTGATGATAAAAAGTCGAACGAAAATGATCCTGACTAGAAAAGAAAAACCAAAGGGAAATAGTTCTGGCTAGAAAAGAAAGAAAAAGAAAAGAAAAATCCAAGAGAAATAGTTCTAGCTAGAAAAAAGAAAAGAAAAAAAAAAGAAAAGCTGAAGAAAAATGGTTCCGGCTAGATATGAAAATAAATGATGAAGAAAAATAGTTTCGATGAATACATGGTCCATGCGTGACTCCAATGGGTTCCGATCTGATTATATAAATGAATGTGTATCGTAGGACAAACATGCATCATGATTATTTGACATTGCATTGTATTGCTTGCATATTATGTCATTCCACGCCATCCCATCTCATTCTTTGCTCTAAATGTGTTAAATTGTACTAAGTGTGATATGTTGATTGACTTTGAACTTGTAATCTATTGAGGTTGATTTGTTGAGATGTTATGGATTGAGACTCTGACTATATATATTATTTATACTATGGTGGTACTCAAGTTAGCCTACCTAATAAGGTTAGCTAACTTGACTCCTTTACTAAAAAAGAAGCCAATCCTAGACTATACCCCTATGAGAGGACACCTCTCAATACATCTCTAGGAAAATATAAATTAGGGAGACTCTCCCTTTATAAAATAGAACTAAATTAAGGGACCTAGACAACCTAGTACACCCCTAATCCTATGTTCCATCAAACTAACTTAAGGAGGTTTTTTAATTCTCTTCATCTTTCTTCTTCTAAAGTTGGGCATTTCAGCTTTATTAAGGTTCAACAATGTTCTACTTTTATTAGGGAGATCCTTTCTGGAGAAGAAGATCTTGGGAGTAGTGCACTAGTGGCTGTATTTGGCTAAGGAATCTACAATAGTATTGGCTTCATTGTAGGTATGCCAGCACCTGAAATGTTGAAACTGATTGATAATACTTAAAAGCTTTGTTAGTTGTTGACTAACTGACCAAGGAACCTGATTATCATTTCTGATCCATTTGTAGAGCAATTCAAAATCAATCTCCATGATCACCTAATTGTGGCCAAGCTGTAGACACCAGGTCCAAAAATTACTGCTTCAATCTTAGCTTCATTGTTGGACCCTATGCCCATTGGAGCAGAAAAACCAAATTGCAAATCACCTAAGTAGTTCCTAAGTATTCCTCCCACTCCAATTTTGCCAGGATTGGTGAGGGAACTCTTATCAGTGTTGAGTTTAACCCAACTAAAGTTAAGTTTACTCCAAGTGATGGTTTATAACTTTGATCTCATGGATGCTATTCTCAAGCATGAAGACTAAACCTGTCCAGCTGAAAGGCCAATTCACACAAGGATAAGTAATATTAATAATATTAAAACAATCTTTCCAAATACAAAATCTTACTCTAAAGGGATTAGAAATCTTCTCTCCATACTTAACATTACATCTATTCTTCCATAGATGCCAGCAAATTAGGATGAGAATTATATGAAGTAGGAGTTTATGGGCATCATTTCTAGGTTGCATAGTCCACCATTTGATAACCAGATTTTTAAGGGGAGTGTAAGTCTTGTCAATACCCACAAAATTAGCAAAGAACCCCCATATGCTCTTGGCTACTTTCCCTTAGACAAAGATGTGATCAATGCTATCTTGCCCTTTCAGTTGACAACAATAACACTTAGAAGGATTGTAACCAAATTTGACTAGCTTTTCATTGGTAGGAATTGCTTGCCAGCTTCAGAGGGTAGTTCTTGTTCATCTGGTATTCAGAGATTGACAGGTCGTGGTGGCTATGGTATTCCACCCGGTTCATCACAATAACCCACTCCGAGGTTGTGGAGCTCCTGACCATATGATTAGACAGTGTACCTTGCACTCTCATTCTGGGCCACACCATACCTATTCAACAACACCAATTAGAGATTCAACACCTCCAACTAGAGGTTCAACCCTATTGATTAGGGGGCGTGGTAGAGCTTAGTCGGGTAGAGGCAACCATGCTCCCAGTAGGGGTGCTAGTGATGCTTTGGTTCAACAGGGTGGTAGGGGCATGATTTAGTCAGCTGGAGGTCGTGGTGCCCATTGCTATGCTTTTGTGGGGAGCCCCGAGGTAGAGGCTTCAAATGCTGTTATTATAAGTATTTTCCTAGTTTGCCATTGACCTGCATCTGTGTTATTTGATCCGAGATCTACTTATACATATATGTGTACATACTTCTCTGCTAGATTTGACTTGTTATGTGATCGTATGCCTGTGCTTATACATGTTTCTATCCATGTAGAAGATCCCTTAGTGGTGGATCAAGTGTACCAATCTTGTCTTGTGTCTTTGGCAGACTATGATACTTGGGTGGACCTGATTATTCTTGATGTGGTAGATTTTGAAGTTATTTTGGGTATAGATTGACTATATTTGTATCATGCTACTATTGATTATTTTGCCAAGGCGATCACTTTAGCTGTGCCTGGTGGGCCGAGGATTGAGTGAAAGGGTTCGTGTAGTTCCTATCCTAAGAAGGTTATATTTTATATTAGGACACAAAAGTTGATTAATAGATGTTGCTTATCTTATATGAATTTTATTTATGATACTAGTGCTGATTTGATTCCTGTTGTTGAGTTTATGAATATGTTTCCTACTGATCTTTTGGGAGTTCCTCTTGACAGGGAAATTGACTTTTCTATTGACGTTGAGATGGAAACTAAGCCCATTTCTATTTCTCCCTATCGTATGGCTCCTATCAAATTGAAGGAGCTAAAGGATCAACTTCAGAATTTGTTGAGTAAGGGGTCCATTCGGCCTATTGTATCTCTATTAATCCAGTTTTGTTTGTGAAGAAAAAAGATGTGTCTATAAGGATGTGCATCAACTATAGACAATTGAACAAGGTGACTGTCAAGAAAAAATACCCTCTTTCAAGATTGATGATTTGTTTGACCAACTTCAGGGTGCGGTGGTGTTCTCTAAGATAGATTTGAGGTCCAAGTATTATCAGTTGAGGATCAGGTCGTCTAATATTCCTAAGGCTGCCTTCCGAATGAGGTATGAGGATGTGCATAAACTATAGATAGTTGAATAAGGTGACTGTCAAGAACAAATACCCTCCCCCCATGATTGATGATTTTTTTTGACCAACTTCAGCGTGCAACATTATTCTCTAAGATAGATTTGAGGTCCGGGTATCATTAGTTGAGGATCAAACCGTCTGATATTCCTAAGACTACCTTTTTTATGAGGTATGGTCACTATGAGTTTCTAGTTATGTCATTTGGGTTGACTAATGCATATGTGGCGTTCATGGAGCTGATGAATAAGGTGTTCCAACCTTATTTCTACTCTTTTATGATTATATTTATTGATGATATCTTGGTCTATTTGAAGACCAAGGCTAACCATGTTAACCATTTGAGGATCGTGCTTCAGAGTTTCATGGAGGAGAGGTTTTACGCTAAGTTCCCTAAGTACAAATTCTAGCTTAGTTTGGTAGCATTTTTGGGACATGTGGTGCCCAAGGAGGGCATTAAGGTTGATTAGGCGAAGGTTTATATTGCAGGAGGGTAGACTAGACCTTCCTCCGCCAAAGAGATCCATAGTTTTATGGATTTAGCTGGTTATTGTTGGCATTCTGTTAAGGATTTCTCTATTATAGCGGATATGTTGACTAGACTCACCTAGTAGAATGTAGCATTTCATTGGTTGGAGAAGTGTGACGAGAGCTTCCAAAAGCTTAAGGATTTGTTAGACACTGCACCTATTTTGACCTTGCCTGAGGAGGGTATCGATTTCACCATGTATTGTGACGCATTGGGAGTTGGGTTAGGAGGTGTTTTGATGTAGAAGGGGAAGGTGATTGCTTATGCCTCAAGCCAACTAAAGACTTATGAGAAGAAGTATCCCCCCATAATCTAGGGTTGGTGGTTGTTGTCTTTGTTTTGAAGTTGTTGCGACATTATTTGTATGAAGTTCTTTGTAAGATATTTAGTAATCGCCACAACTTAGAGTACATCTTCAGCCGGAAGGACTTGAATTTAAGGCAGAGGAGGTGGCTTGAGCTTCTAAAGGATTATAACTTGACTATTCTATACAATCCGGGAAAGGCCAATGTAGTGGCCGATGCTTCGAGTAAGAAAACTTCTAGTATAGGAAGTCTTGCAACCATTCGAGTAGAAGAGTGACCCTTGGATAGAGATGTTTAGATATTGACTAATGGGTTGGTGAGGTTCCAGCTTTCAGATGAGGGCGGTGTGCTCACTTTCTTAAAGGCCCAATCTTCTTTGATGGATCTGATCCACGAGCGACAATTCGAGAATGAAAAGTTATGTCTCATTTGAGATAGGGTGACTAGAGGTGAGGCGAAGGAGATCGTACTTGATGCCAATGGAGTTTTGAGGATTAGGGGTCAAATTTGTGTGCCTTAGGTGGGTGACTTTATCAAATTGATACTTTATGAGACTCATTATACTAGATATTCTATTCACCCCGGGGCATCAAAGATATATCATGACTTGAGTCAGCACTAGTAGTGGTGTGGTATGAAGAAAGACATTACCGAGTTCGTGTCCAAGTGTTTGATATGCCAACATGTCAAGTGTGAGCACCAAAGACCTGGGGTAAGTTCCAGAGGATGCCCATTCCTACATGGAAGCAAGAGAGGATCACCATGGACTTTGTGGTGGGTTTACCCACTACACTGGGTGGTTATGACACTATTTGGGTGATTATGGATCATTTGACTAAGTCGTCTCATTTCATTTCGATCAAAGTTAAGTACATTGCAGAGACGTTGACTCATCGTTATATCAATCAGATTGTTAGATTTAATGGAGTACCTGTTTCTATTGTGTTTAATCGAGGTTCTTTGTTCACTTCTCACTTTTGGAAGGACCTACAACATGGGTTGGACACTCGGTTAGACTTCAGTATGACATTTCACCCTTAGACAGATAGACAATCTGAGAGGACTATTCAAGTGCTAAAGGATATGCCCCGAGCATGTGTTGTTGACTTTAGAGCCAGGTGGGACCAACGTTTTCCCTTGGTAGAGTTTTCTTATAATAACGGTTATCGTTTCAACATCCAAATAACTCCTTTTGAGGCCTTGTATGACCAAAGATTTAGATCACCCATAGATTGTGTTGATTCTGTTGCAGTGGATAGGCTTAATGCTAATTTGCTTAGAGATTCCTTAGAGCAGGTTCATTTGATTCAGAGTCGGTTTCTCACGGCCTAGAGTCCTTAGAAGAGTTATACTGATAAGCAAGTTCGATCCTTAGAGTTCATGGAGCGTTGATTGGGTTTGGCTGAGGATATCACCCATGAAGGATATCATTGATGAGTCATGAAAATTCGACTCATTTGGTGACTTAATTGATAGAAAAAGTGTCCTTCTTTATTTATGCCTTGAACTGATGCATTTTTGTTATTTTACAAGTGGGTAAGGTGTTGGACACAACTTAGAGGCAAAATGGCGAAAAAGGGTCAATGAGTAGTAAAGTTGAGGAAAATAGCTTAATTCTTGCATTTTTTTACATTTGGGGAACCCTTAAGTGCATTTTACGAATCACCCATGCAAGCCAAACCTCGCCGTACACTCCCGAAAAAGAATCAACATGTGAGACATGTTGGTGAGTGAAAATGGATGGTTGGCGACTCACCGACCAAGCTGTGTGAGTTTAGTAGTTGATGAACGCTTAAATCTACTACTCAAATGGAAGCAGGACGATCACTATCAGCATATTAACCCAACAAAAGAGACGGGGTCGAATTCCAAAGGGAACAATATGAGGGCAAGTAAATCAATCAAGGACGATGAGATACTAGCTTCAATTCAACGAGTGAACACCATAATTATTAACAAAATGAGGGGAAACTAAGCTAACAACTACTCCTAAGGAAAAATGGGGTAAGAATTAATCGAGCAAGGGAGCAAGGATCGGGAATAGGGGAATCAATCAAAGCTTAATCGATCCATCACACTTAGCATCAAGTAGACTCTATGGGTAAGCTAGGTTTCTTGTAACCTTCGTCTCTGGTAAGAGCACGATGGTGTTTCATATGAGCTTATCACGACCTCAATACACGAATCACTCAAAGACACGCCTGGATTGAGAAACTCATACGCAAAACTCCTAAAACCTTAGCCATTGAACCCATTTACGACATTCAACACATAAACCCATGACCATCATACAAACCCTCCATTTCAACTATATATTTTCATGAAATAATTAAAGATCTAAGATAGATTCAAGTTCGCGACCTCAAATCATAAGTTAAACATGAAGGTAAGCATGAATCCATAAATCAATTGAATCTAATAAAAGTAATTTAGGGAGAAACCTACTTGATTTGCAAGAATATAATCAACTAAGCAAGAGAATCAATCAATACCCATAAACAAATTAACAACCAAACTTCATTAAATCTACAATTTATGCAATTAGGAACAATGAAAGCAAGAGTGAGTAAACGATTTTACAATAGAAGCCCACATTCTTCAATCAACTCAAGTAATTGTAGAAAACTTGCTCTAAATCCTCACCCAAAACGCAAAATCTAATCTAAGGTATGTTTCGTCTCTCCAAATTCGTATGAACAAAGTTCCAAGTATCAAAGTATATAGAACTAAGTCTGGGAATGCGTGTATATCCTTTTTGGGACTGAAATGGTGAAATTATGTAACTACCTTGACGCTGGTCACATTAGTGCTCCACATTCACAGAGCTTTGACCACGATCACAGAGGTCAATTCATGTTTACACTCTACGTTCGTGCCTCAGCTTCCCGCATTTACGAAGACCATATTCCATCTACTCTGCATACGCGCCTGGACTCAACGCGTTTGTGCTTCACTGACTTCCACTATTCTGCATTCCCAGGCCTAAAGGCCGTTTTCACAGAAAGTAAATGTTGCCAGGTATATTTTATCTTCAATTCATCTCCTTTTATCCTCAATCCACTTCCATAATCCATATTTTCTAGCACAACTTATTCTAAAGAATATGTACCTGTAATTCACAACATTCAAAACATAATTAGCCTCTAATAATTAGATTAACAACACAAAATCATAAGAAAAGAACAATAAATTAGTGTAAATTATACATTCATCAACACCCCCAACTTAAGACTTTGCTTGTCCTCAAGCAAAACAAAATCAAACTCGAGAGGCTAGCAATTTAAGCACACATAATTCCAATTCAATTAAATCAACTAAACCATGACTATGACAATGATTAGTACCAACAATTAGCACAAGCATATGAATGCCTATCAAGTTACTCCCTCATTTTCAGAAGAACATTTTTCAAACCAAGCTCAACTTACTAGAATGATAAAGTAACAACACAAATTCTCAAGAAATGACTCAAACTCCTAGTCAACTAAACAAGTTCCACTTGACTCAAACTTGAAAAGCATTAATATCACCAATCCATTTTCACTTGCATGTCCTCCCAAAAATGAAAGAAAGTCCCAAAAAACACACGAATATATACAATTAGACAAGGGACAAGGACTCAAACACTCACACTCATCAAAAGAACATCTCATACCAACAAGTGCCACACCATAGGCTTGCCCAAATTATCAATCAACATTAGTTCAACTTCACCCGATTGGAAATCCCAAAGGGCTTTTCTAGCTTGTAATGTAGGCTTAGGGGTAGGGTAGGATACAACTTGGATAGTAGTGACTAACCCTCCTTGAACTCTACACACAACATTCATTTCTTTTCAACTTTTCCACTCTTTTCTTCACATTTTACATTAATGGCATTTAACCCTTCTTTTTCAACTTAGATGTCCCATTTGCAACTTTTTTCAACTTTTAGGAGGATTCTTTTCACTCAAAAACTTTTTCTTCTTTTTATTTTCATTTTGAAAACACTCTTTTCTTTTCTTTTCTTTCCTCCATTCATCACTCCTTTTTTTCTTTTTGTTCTTTCTTTTGACAAGCCTCCAAGTGGTAGACATTCTTTCTCATCTTCCTACATCACCCCATACTTAGGCTTAAAGATTCACTCATCACAAGCAATTCAAGTTCAAGGAGGGAACAAGGATTCAGAAGAAGGTAGTTTTTTAAAAAAGGGCCAAGGCTTGTAATATAGGTTGCCAGTAAAATGGATTAGACTCAAAAGGAGACAGTACGGATAAAATTAATGCAAAGGGTGACTATTTAGACTAAGTGTACTCAAATGAAACCAAAGAATGACTAAGGTCAATTTTCCAACCAAAGTCCATCAAAACCAACATTTCAAGACTATATGGACAAGTGCTAGGTGACACAAGTGAACACAGGGAACAAAACAAACACTCACCACACATGACATGCAAATCAATCTGGAAAGGCTCAATATCACTCTCAAGTCAAGTACAGGGGTCATTTATCAATATATATCCATCTAGAAAGTAAGAGTCACAAAAATAGTCAAAGTGTTGTCCCCAAAATCATTCCAAATCCATTTAACAGCAAAAATAGGAGGGGTATGCCTTTTTCATAATCCACAACACTTGACTAAATATACTGGCACCAAACAAGTCACAATCTACCAATTTAGTTCCAATAAGAGTCAATGGCTACTCAGACTTCACCGAAGATAACAACCAACTCACATACTCAATCGATGATTTATCCTTAAGAATTTCATCACTCAATCCATCATCGAGAATTGTTGATTATACACATCAACTAAAATAAAAATCAAGAAGCTACTAAATCTAACTAAAACAACTACCCAACACAATATCAATAAGCCCGACAAAGGCATACCATAATCAAAATAAATCAAGCCCGACGAGGGCATATCAATACCAAAACAAGAAACAAATACAGACTAAAATCAAAATCTACAAGATGAAAATCCAAGAGTCAGAATCAACATAAACAAATCAAATCAAATCATAGGAGCATCCCCAACTAAAAATGGTACTGTGTCTTCACAGTACAATCACAAAGTAAGAGAGTATGAGGGACTCCCTGAAATAATCACTCTGTACTCGATCCCAAAGAGAAGGGCAATTCATCATCAGGATATGAAAAACTAGATCCAAATAACTACCTCAACTTGCTCTTTAATTTGCTGAGAAATTTACTCTTCTTATTCTCATGTGCTCTAAACTTTCTCTATCACCGCTCTATCTGTCCCTATCTCTGAATCATGTGCTCGAGCCAGTCACTTATAGATCTCTAAGCAGTTGTAACTAATGCAAGTATAGACTGATCATCTCATGTGGCTCCTGGTGGGCCTGGAGGAAGGCCTACAACAAGCTGTCTAATCTTCTCATCCATCCCATGAATCTGGGAGGATAAGTACCTCATAGTAGGAGGACCAAATTGAAGTGGTCCTATAGATCCTAAAGAACCTGCAACTCCTGTAGAAGATCCTCCAGCCTCTGATCCTGGCTTTGTAAAATCCTAAAAGAGGGATCTAACACATCAATCCTCTTCTTTTTATGTCCTCCTGGGCCATTTCTCTTCTTCAGTGGATGTATATCTTTGGCCCACTTCTTATCTTCATTAGTATATCGGATAAATACCCCTACCTCATAGTCTAGTAATCAACGAGGGTTAAACCAAGCTCTTGGCCCTCTCTTGGGCCACTTCTACAATCTGGTCCACTATCAACTATCCAACATTCACCTGAAGACTGTCCAAAATAGTAGCTACAACAAGTGCACGGTCAAGAGTCACCTATGTATCATGTGTGGAGGGAATGACTCGAGCACATATGATGGAAAACCAATATTTGGCTTCTACCGTGAACTAGCACGAGTCAATACCTCTGTGAGAAGTAAACCACTCTAGAGGAACAACATCGTGCAACTTATCCACTAACCACTGAGTGTCCAACTGCTGGAATCTCTCTCTATATACCCTGTTCTCAACATCCAGCGGCCCATAGATAGCATTGATAGCTTCCAGGCTGAAATCAACTCTCATTCCTCAGACCATGGTAGCCACTAGCTCTCCAAAGTTAGTCTGTAAGTCATTAGAATAGAACTCGGCTACTATGGTGTGGTTGCCTTTGATAGGCTCATCTGCAAAGCACAACCAACCTGAAGTCTATAGCCGGCCAAAGAACTCTAGAATCTTCTCCTCTACTTTATCCAAGAAAATCCCATTTTCTTGAATAATTGTCCAGCCCAAGTACTCATCGTACTTCTGAGCACATTAGGCTGATAGGAATCTACTTTGATCAAAGTATTCATCATCACCCATCTCTGGAAGGAGTTTGGCTTCATGGAGTGTGTTGTTGGGATCCATATTATCTTTCAAATGGACCTACAATCAAAGACAACATGACAAAAACATCTCATAGACATTTTAAACCATATATTAGGAAGTATTTATGCCAAAGAAACCAAAGGAAAGAGGTCTGGATCAAATAGTATGAAGTTGCTTTTTTTGAACATTAACTGTTTATACTCCATGTTCGTGGCCTTCCAGTTGTGTTTGCAGAGTTCAAGGTCTTTAAGACTCCACGTTTGTGGAGAACAATGAGTTCCCAGAACTCCGTGTTCACAACACAGTGTTCGTGTTTACGGAGAGCAAATGTCACCAGCATAAATTTTTTCCAGAATCACAGGGGAATTTTCACAAGCACATGGAGGGCACATGTTTACAACACAATTTTGACAAGATAACACCCCCTAAATCTTTCCCTAACAACATACAATTGCTACCCAAGCAACCCTCAACATTTTGCACCACAATTCATTCCATTTTTTCAACTTTTAAGCATAAGAATTGTATCCTAAAAATCCTAGAAATGAGACACCATAGTTCACATTTTCAGGCCAAGAAACAAATAATGGAGTAGGCTAACAAGAATTCACAATTTAAGCAGCATAGTAGGAAAAAATTAAGCACTTAGAATTTTTCCCATTGTCAAGCAATTTCCATGGTTGCACAAGGTTGCCATTGATGAAAAAGTGAAAGGTCCCACATGTTGAAAGGTATGAAAATGCAAAGGAAAATGAAATTTGAAAAATTTCTCCAAGTATCAGTGATTACGAAGGCCTCTATGGGCTGTAAGTTCTTCCATGGGCCGTAACTGTCACGACCCGAATAGGGGGCCTAGATGTGACATGGCGAAGGAGAACCCGAAGGTCCCCGATCAAGCCATCATAACATTATTACACACATTATCGGTTCGGAAGCGCGGAAGCTAAACACATAACACACAAGCTTTAAGGGAATCAGGGCTTTGGACTCAAGCTATGGGGATGATATCGGGAATGGGACAAGCATGTATACACATAACACATAGCAATTATCTCTAAGGGAACGGGTAAGGGAAATTCACTATGGGGGCGCACCGGGATTTTGGAACTTTTCACATAAGCATATAATCAATCATAATTCCCAACATTCATATCATAAGCATAATAAGAGACCATTCTCATAATCAAGGCTAAATAGCATAGTATTACATAACCATAATGTTTAACATAACAAGTCAACGTACAAGAGTTTAGAATGGTCCAACAAGCCTCTACATAGATAAGCGGGGCCTCGACAAAGTTTGAGGCTCATCCTCAATACATAAGAAAGTAAATGACATAATATAAAACAGGTAGATAGAAGGTGGCTATTGCCCTTGAACAAAAGGGCTCACCACTAGCAAAGTCTTCACAAGATGATCAAACATTGTCCGATAGAATATAGGTATCGTCTCCAGTCCCTACATGGTTAGAACATATAGAACAAGAATATGGGTTAGCACAATTAAACACTAAGTATGCGGGCATGCAATGCATATGACAATATAGTATGACCAAACAACATGACAAGGGAATAAGTGATACGAAAGGAATGCACGTAGCCAAGGAGTAATATAACAAGATGCTATGCCATGATGCATGAAATGCAATCCTATGATCAATATATAGCGGGGATGTGACCTCAACCAAAAACATGGAAAGACCCGAGCGAGCCACTACCCGGATCCAGACTACTTGCCAAGTAGTACCCTAATCACCCTTAAACAAGGAGAAACATAACATGTCATCCCATATAGCAAGGAATCCCATAGTGGCATATGGTTTGACGGAAAGGAGTATGGACCCTGTGGAGATAGTTCACCCGCCTCCAATCCCTTGGTACTAAGTCCCATCCCATGGGAATACATATATATACATGCAACTTCAAAACAGGAAGACTTATATTCATTTTCAAAACATGCATCATTAGTCAAAGCAAAACCATTGATCAAATCACACTTAAGCTTAGGCCAAGGGCCATCAAAAGTTTCCAAAACATTTCATGATCATTCCATGTCAATGCAAATAGAGTTGCTCATCTACATAGCTTATCATATCAAGCATTCAAAACATGTCAATGTGGTGCAAGCACCCAATATACTGAAAGAGCCATAACGGAGAGACTATGTGATCATAAGCCTTTAACATATCAAATCATGTCAAGAGTTTCATCATAACAATATTCCATGCATATGCCATGAATGAGGAACAAGAACATGGGTAATGGAATTCAAACTTATTCTCACAATTTGAAAGGTAATTCATCATAAATCATGTGAAAATACATAATTAAAGCACAATGCAATTTACCCATGCATAATTAAATCACAAAGGGACATGCATTTTGATTCTTCAAGAGTTTCTATGTACATTCATAAAATTCAAACTTAAAACATGCTCAATTTACCTAAAAACTACAACATATAAATCCCAACACTAAAATACATCAATAATCGAAGAACCCATAACTTGAAGAAACTAAAAATCATAATTTAAAGGTTAGGGTTCTTGGGTCTTTGAGGATGGAAGAGAATCCTTGAATCAAATTCCACATACCTTATACCCAGCACTTGAATTGAATAGAGAAGCAAGAATCAAACGTTTTCCACAAATTTCCTTCGAAGCTTCAACAATGGTGATCAAGAGGCTTGAGAGGATTTGATCAAGTCTTGAGAATGTTAGAATTGATGAATAAGGGTTAGAGTCATGTTTTAGGGGTTTAGGGGACTTTAGGAAGTCAAAAAGGGGCCTAGGGGTTCATTAAATTACGACTTGAACCTTAATGAATCGGAGAAAATAACTGAACACAAAGCCACACGGTGGACCCTCATGGCCCATACCATGGCACACGAACTGTACCACTGGCCGTGTGGCCTTACTTGGCCAATTTCTCAGCTCGCGCTCTTGGGGGACTTTCTGGAACACTTCACGGAGGGGTTTCACAAACCATATAGCTTCACATGGACCGTGTACTGATCCGTGGAGACATACTTGGTCCAGAAATCAACCCCAAAACACGGACAAAACACTACTCCACTCAACGGCCACCCACACGGACCGTTTGAGGTCTCACAGGCCGTGGGGTGGTCCGTGAGCTATGCCTTGGGTTATGGGGTGGGTACTGGCCACCCCAAGCTCATTGGACCATGGAACGGACCCCCACACGGACCTTGGACCCTCACACAGTCCTTGGTCCTTGCCTTGGACCATTTTCAGGGCCTATTTCCAATGTCTTTTGAATTTCAGACAGTCTCACTATTTTGGCTATAACTTCCTCATAGGAACTCCGAATCAAGTGAAACCAGTTGCGTTGTGAAGATTACTCAAAGATCTTATATTTGATATGTAGCAGCCCACACGGTTCAACCTGCATCAAAAGTTATGCTACCTCAACGTTCACTGTCCAAACGACCTCTCTATGCCACCAAATGATCCATTTTGCGTTCGGCCACTTAAACTCGACCCGTGGCTACCAAAACTCAATCATGACCAGTATAAAATCATACAAGACCAACCATAATGGGTTTTCGAAAAATTTTGGATCGTTATAGTAACCCATGCTCGTGGAATGATGATTAGGATTACTAAGATTTGAGATTTTCAGGGGTTTAAGGTATGGGCCATCAGACGGACCGTGAAATGACCTATGAGCTATAAGTCAAGACATGAAATGTGATTTAGAGAAAAACTTCTGAGAGTCTAAAAAGGTATTAGACAAGACCCTCACCTATGACTTATTAGTTGGACCACAACCTGTAAATGGGGTCTCGTGGTCCTTTTTGGCAGACTTTTTAAAGGGGAAATTCTGACCTTTCCTATTATTTAAAGCCTATAATATGTTGTTTAAGCCCCAAATGAGACCCATTCCAGCCTTATACACCCCCAATCCTTCCATTCCAACCCATTCTCTCAAAACCTAAGTCCAAACAATCCTCCCAAATACTCCCAAGTCCTCCAAGGTTTCAAGAGAAGAAAACAAGCTACAGTTTCAGACTTCTCATCTTCAAATCAAATTTCTTTCCATTAAATCACTAAGGTATGTGAGTTTGATTGTGGTAACCTTCCTTCCCTTAATTCATCATATTTCATTGACCCTGGTTTTACAAATATATATAGGGATTTGAGGGAAGTATATTAGCGGGGTGGTATGAAAGGGACATTGCAATGTTTGTAGTTGGATACCACAAGTGCCAAGAAGTCAAAGCTGAACATTAAAAGTCAGGTGGCCTAGCCCAAGATGTTGAGATTCCTATTTGGAAGTGGAAAGAGATCAACATGGATTTTTTTATTGGTTTGCCTAAGAATAACAAGCATTTTGATTCCATATGGGTTATTGTTGATATGATGATGAAATCGCCTCACTTTCTACCAATTAAAATAACCTATGAAGCCGAAGATTATACTAAATTGTACATCCATGAGTTGATTAGATTGCATGGGGTTCCATTGTCTATTATTTCATATCGTGATGCTTAATTTACTTCACACTTTTGAAGATCATTCCAAAGAGGCCTTGGTACTAAAGTCAAGCTTAGCATGGCCTTTCACCCACAAATAGATGGTCAAGCCAAAAGGACCATTCAAACTCTTAAGGATATGCTTAGGGCTTGTGTTTTGGAATTTAAAAGTAGTTGATATGAGCATCTTTCACTTATTGAGTTTGCTTACAACAATAGCTATCACTCTAGCATCAGAATGACTCCCTTTGAATTTTATATGGTAGACATTGTAGATCACCGGTTGGGTGGTTTAAAGTGGGGGAAATGGATTTGTTAGGTTTGTATTTGGTTATAGAATTTTTGGAGAAGGTGAGGTCGATAAGGGAGAGATTAAAGATGTTCCAAAGTAGACAAAAGTATTATTTTGACATTACGAGGAGAGATCTTAGGTTTAGTGTTGATGATTGGGTGTACTTGAAGGTCTCATCCATGAAGAGTGTAGTTCGGTTTGGTAAGAAAGGAAAGTTGAGCCCTAGGTATGTAGGGCCTTATAGAATCTTAACACGAATTGGTAAGATTGTTTATGAGTTGGAGATGCCTATGGAGATGAGTATGGTTCATCCAGTATTTCATGTGTCCATGTTAAGAAAGTATGTGGGTGACCCAAACTCTATAGTATCTTTGAAAGTTGTGGGTGTTGTGAAAGAAAACTTGACATATGAAGAAGTTCCAGTAGAGATATTAGATAGACAAGTAGAGAGGTTGAGGAACAAAGATGTAGCATCCGTCAAAGTTCTTTAGAGGAATCAACAAATCGAAAGTGTCACTTGGGAAGCCAAAGCAGACATGAAGAAGTGATATCTTTTATTTCTTTCATTATAATCAAGCCTAAGGTATTAAGTTAATCTTATTTGTTGTGTCAGGTCATGTGATTCAGTCATTCCATATCATGTTGCATGCATACATACTCATAGTCACAAGTTTTGATGATTTTTTATGCATAAGTTTGGGATTTTTATGAAAATGATGTTAAGTTGCATAGATGCATTAATGTGGGTTGAAAGTTGTCTAATCACTCTTCTTAAGCGTATTTCTGTCATATTCGGGGAAGAATGTTCCCAAAGAGAAGATATTGTAACACCTTCCACGTGACTCAGAATGTCCCTATGGTGTATTTCACGAATATCGCAAAATCCGTGTGTGTTTTGGAAAATCTAACTTCGTATTATTTTTTAGGAGGCAAAAATGTGTAGGAAAAGGGTCACCTTTAATTTTTAGGTCAGCCACATTGAAGAATAATTTTTTGGTTAATTTTGCCTTAACTAGAAGAGTGTGTGACCAATTCATGTCGTAGACTTATTCTCGGATAGTACAAAAATGGTTGAAACTCATTCCTAGGCTAAAATAGGAGAAAATTAAACTTTGTGCAAAATTATACTATGCGAGAACCAAGGTGCGATGCACCTCTGCTCCCTTTATGTGTAAAATTTTCTGAATTTTCTCCAAACCTAGTGAGGGCAATTGAGTCATAACCCAACACCCTTATAGACAGGATTCCTCAAACATTTCATCCATTTTGGCCCTAATTCACTCTCAAACACTCCCAAAATCCTCCCTAAAACCCTCATCCAATTCCAAGGTTTCTCAAGAGATTCTATTGAAATTCCAGAATTAAAGTGATTCCTTCAAGTCGTGAGTCTTTCATTCATAGATTTTTCCACTCATGAATCCCAACTCTCCTTTTTAATGAAATTTCATGATTTCAAGGCTTGATACTTTATGGGTACTTCCTATTACTCATTATGAGCATGGTTTAAGTTTGATTTTATCAAGTATTGATTTGATTATGCATGAACACCTATCATGGGTCTACCGTATGAGTTGATTTATGATTATTAAAGCTATGCATGAGATGAAACTATGAAAACTATGAAAGGTTATGGATTTTAAGATGGATTTCATGATACCCAAACTAAGGGTTTTACTATTATGATGGTGGGTTATTTTGAATGTTTTTGTTTTACTTCATTCATGTCCTATATTCTTGTATTTCATGATTTCAAGCTTCTATGCATACATCCACCATATTTGACTATGTTTACATGATGAAGTCTCATATGTTGATGAAATATTTTATGACAAGTTATGCAAGACAAGTATGTTGTGATAATTTATGGGCTCCTAAGTATGTGTTGAACTCATGTATAGTTCTATGATTTATAAGCAAGATTTTGAGCCCTTTATGTTATGTTTTACCCACATGTGCAAGGCAGGTGCTTATTTGAAAGGGTTAAGTATATGAATGAGATAATATTACTATGCTGATATATTTTTACAAGTTATTCAAGTCATGATTACACTTATGCTTATGTTATGTATTCCTTGGGACTAGACTTAGCACCGAATGAGGCTTAAGGTGGGGGCTCAACTCAAGGGGTCATTATATAAAGTCTTAGTCTCATAACTATGTGCCACCATAGATTATTATTATTTTCCCTAAATGGGCTCTTACTAGTGAATCCAACTAGGTCAAGTTACCCACCAAGGTGGGATATGGTTTACCTTGGCAAGTAGACCTCTCCTTTTCTGGTGTAGAGGCAACATTGGGATTTCATGTAGTAACTCGCATGGTCTTATATGTTGGTTAAGGTCTCCTCCCACATATGTATGCTTTGTTATGAAAGTTTGACTATTTCCATGCATGTTTTGACTAAAACATTAGTCATACATGTTAGATTGAGCTTATATCCATGGTATATGATTATGCATCTTGTCTATTTATGGCTTATGTTCTCTTATTGCATTGCATCCCACATATTTAGTACATTCCAAGTACTAACACATACTTTTTGCATACATGATCTAACCATGTAGGGACTGAAGCTCCTATTCATCGACCTCCTTGTGGCTCGTTGACTTGCTTGAAGATTTGCTATTGGTGAATCCTCCATTTCGGGGAAAACAACCACTTTCTTTCATGCTTATTCTAAGACTTGTTTACTTTTGGATATTTACTTTTGAGGGTGAGCCCGAGAGATATCTTAGCCCTCGTTCCACTCATATTTAGAGGTTTTGTTGGATAATATGAAGTGCTAGACTTTTGAGACGCTTATGTATTTATAAAGACTTCCTTTAGTCCCTATCCCTTGTATATATTTGTTAAATGTTGATGACATGTGATGAAATTTCTAAGCCCCTACTTCCCCATAGCTTAAGTCCTACTTACCCTGCCCTTAATATTTTCTTGTGATTGGATGGTGGAGAATCCCATTCTCTTTCTATCCCCATTTCTTGAGTCCAAAGCCCCGATTCTCTTAATTTTGCTTATGAATGTTTGATTTACATTTTCGCAACCAAGGATGTGCTATGTATGCTATGAGGCTTTTTTGGGGTACCTTTGAGTTCCCCATTCATCATGTCCCACCTAGGTCCTAGGCTTGGATCGTGACATGCACTTCAGATCGTACCAGGATCATTAACTAGGAGTCAAGCTTGAGAACTTCAAAGGATGCAAGGACTATTCATGAAGTTAAAGGTCCTTGAGCTTGTATTAATAACAAAGTGAGGGTTCCATGCCTTGAGAATAGCTTGCAAAGGTGAAGGCGAAGCAAGGAGAGAAGTTTTCACAATCAACGATGAAGTGCAACAATCGGCGATGCGCCAATTGTATTTGGAGGACTCATGGAGATGGCCAAATATGAAAGAAAGTGAGGCTTCAGGACGGGATCTAATCAGTGATGCAAGTGACCATTCGACGATGCACTGATTAAACTATGCAGACTCATGGAGATCGCCAAATTCAATAGAAAGTGAGGCTTCAAGATGGAATCTAATAGGAAATTGGAGGGATGGTCGGCGATGCATCGAATGAAGTCGATGATGGCCACTTTGATCACCCAATTGCAATTTTGATCACTTTTGGGTCATTTTTATAATAAATTACCTAAAATTATAAATAGTTCATAGTTGCTCATTTTTAGGTAGACTTCTTTGAATATTGATGTTAAAACTCTTGTATGAGTGTTGATAGCTTGGTACAAACTTTGTTGTACTTTGCTTAGAAACATTCGTTGTGAGGTGAATCCAGTTTCCCTAGAGGTCATTATAAGAGATTCGATGCTTGATTCGAATTAATCAATTGAGGTCTCTAGGTTTAATATACCTTTAGGTTGCTTTTGATTTTCTTTTCTTGTGTCAATCTATCTATCTTTAATTTCTTGTCTTTAATTCTACATTTTAGTTCATTATTTTATCTTAGATTTGCATCATTCGTGTTCTACATTCGCCGTGTTACGACTAGGGCCTAGGTCGGGTCATGACAATTATGCTGCATTGAACTTGAATCTCCTTAAAGAGAGAGAGATATTCACGTCTCAGCTTGAATGAATTTTTATTGGAGAAGGGCCAGATATACTTTTTTACTATTAGAAATAGTTTAAATATGTCCTTCGTTATACTTTTGATTCATATATGCACCTCCAATTATAGTTTTGGATCAAATATATCCCTGTCATTATATTTTGACACAAATTTACCCTTAATTTTAACGGTTGGTCAAAAAAATCATATGTAAAGATAAAAGAGTTGGTTAAACTAATCCTTCTCAGTGACTTCTCATCTTATAAAAACTTTTAGTGTGACTAAAAATTTTACTTTTTTATTCTTGATTTTCTTTAAAAATTATTTCACTATCTTTCCAAAAACAAAACTAACTTTCATTTCACATTTTATTTGTTGTTCCTCCTTTTTTTTCTTTTTTATACAAACACCTTTAAATTGATATTTTTTTTAAAAAAAAATTAATAATATTATATTCATGAAATTTTAAAAAATAACTTATATATTTATTTTTTTAACTAAACTCATCAATACGTAAGCGTTTATTTATCTATTTTCATCGTATGAAGTACTCTAATCCACAATCTACAATTTAAACTCATCAATATTTAAGTAACATTAAACGAGAAAATAACATATCCAAAAGAAGAAGAAAAAAGTCTATCATTTGACCATTTATTAAAGTCAAGGGTAAATTTATGCAAAAATATAATAAGAGGGGTATATTTGGTCCGAAAGTATAACGGGAGGGGTATATTTGAACCGAAAGTATAACAAAGGGAATTTTTTAAATTATTTTTAATAGTATAGGGGTATATTTGACTCTTTTTCAAATTTTTGTTCAATTTTGTCATTTTATTTTCAACTGTAATTTATTATATTTGTGGTAAAGTACACCAACATTTATAAATGAAGCTTTAATAGTAATGAGACTTTTGTCAAGTTGTATATCAAACATAATGGTAGCCCAATCTATGTGATTGAATATCCCATGAAATAGGTTCATATGGGTAATGATAAGTCATTGCTTGATCTTGTGCACTATAAAGAATTATTCCTTCTGTGATCTATTATGGTGTGCATATAGGGGTCGTTTGGTACAAATATCAATAACGCAGGGATTAGTAATGCAGGGATTAGTAACGCACGGATTAGCAATGCAGAGATTATTTTTATTCAAGTGTTTGGTTCATTGTTTGTCACCTAATCTTGTGGTTGGTTTAAAATTTTACAAAAAACTTCTTTCCAAATATATCCTTGAATTATTACTCCCTCCGTCCATCTTACTTAACCCTTATACTATTTTAGGATGTCCAATAATACTTGTTCAATTTATGAAATCAAGAGATAATTTTACACGTAGTTTCTAATTTACTCTTGTCATTAATTATGGTTATTATCCTGCTACATTTTTCAATACATTGTATTAATTATATTCAAAGGGTGATTTGGTAAAATTATCCCTATCATTTACTACTTCTTTGTGTCAAGTCAATAGGGGTCAAGTAAAGATGGACAGAGGGAGTATGAGATATTCTATTTCATGTAATTGGGCCAAGGTAGATAATTGTCAGAGATTTTTTTTTGTAGCCTTCTAACTAGCTTGGAGAAGGACAAATTTGTTGTCATGTTTGCTACTTTCTCCCTTGAATTATTTAAAGATAAATAATTATCATCTTAATAAATTGGTTACTCACAAAACATCAATTTTTAATTTAATAAAGATAGAATATCTA
>JBCEWC010004830.1:0-26324 GCA_038996855.1 Solanum aculeatissimum
GGGGGGATGAGCATCCGAAGTGGAGTAAAAAAATTTAAATTTATAAAATTTAAATTTTTTTGTAAAATAAATTTAAATTTTTTTTGTATGGGGTGGCGGGTGGGGGGGGGGGGGGAGGATGAGGGTCCGAAGTGGAGCAAAATATTTAAATATATAAAATTTAATTTCTTTATAAAATAAATTTATTTTGGTCAATCAAAAATATTTCTTTTACTTTTAAATTTTTTTTTATAAGTAAGTGGCATAATTTTAATGACATGACAACGACAGATTGACCATAAATTACATATCAGCGTGTTTGCATTCCACGCACTAGGGCTGTTGAATTTGTGTATCTATTTGTTTAAGAACCGGATACTTAAAGTGTCTATTTGTGCATTTTGAAAATTAAAGTTCCAACTTGTGATTTGAAGCCAACTTAAAGGGCTAATTTATGTGTTATGCCTTATTTATTTGTATGTCTCTTACTGTGTTAATTATAGAATAATTAATATTTTGGACTAAGTAGACAAAAAATAATTTTCTCTTGATTTTTTAAATTAAAAATTAGTCTCTCCATTTCATATTACTTGACCAATTAACCAACATAACCCTTAATAAAACTTTACTTCTTTTGTCCAATTTGACTTGTCCACTAAACTAAAAATAGATGTCCAATAATACTTGTCCACTTTATGAAATCAAGAGAAAATTTTATACTTAATTCTTAATTTATCCTTATCATTAATTATAAATATTTTTTTATTATATTTTTTCAAGACATTGTATTTATTATATTCAAAGAATGATTTAACAATTTTTTAAAAATCATTTATTGCTTTTTAATCAATCGCTGACTCTAGTCAATAGTGAACAACTATTATTGGACAGAGAGAGTAAATAGAGGTGTAGTTTACTAAATGTACCTTATTAATGATATTTTAAAACTCTACACTTGATTGTTATTACTTCACGTAGTTATTTAATTTATATTCATATTATATTAAAAGTATGAATACTCATAGAAATGTTAGATTAACTTTTGAAGGGAAAAGAAAAAAAAGGATTTTATGTAAGATAGAGTAAAACAAAGCTTTTGAAGAGGCTGACGAGTGAAGAGTGCGTTAAAGGGGGCACCTTTGTATCACTTCATATTAATAAATGTAGTAAATATGTATAAATATGACGTTTATAAGACAATTATTATCGTTTAAAATTGTTATTACAAAATTAATTACCCTTAATTTTTAAAGCATTTCTCCAAAAGTTAGAACCTTTTTTCTTTTAAAAAAAAAAAGAAAAAGAAAAAATCACCACTCCAGTTTTTGTTCATACATATAGTGGTGTCCAGTTTTTTAATATATAATACTACTACTAATAAAAATTCTACAATAGTAGTGCATCTTAACCTATTTTGATTTGGCTAAACTATATTGTAAAAAATTATAAGGGATATTTACATAAATAATACATTATATATCAAATATTATTATTTTTTAGAGTATTTTTTAATTACGGTCTATAACATATTTTATCAATAAATTACCTTATCCTCCTCTTTCGTACTCTTCTTCTCTCTTTTCTTTTTCTGTGGCGTTTTTTCTTTTTTTATTCCATGTCCTCTCTCTTTCTCCCTCCTCGTTCAACTCATCATCTTTAAGATTATACATTGTTATAAATTTTATTATTATTATTATTATTTCAATAAATATAATACATTTTCTAATAATGTAAAATTGATTAAATCATACCGAAATATTTAAAATTTACACATGATACGTATAACATGTATTATTTACTAAATTTAAAACATATTATAGTTATTTTTTAAAATTATTTTCTCTTATTAATGATGTTAAAATAATTATTATATTAAAAATCTATTACTTATATTCTCCACGTGCATTAAAACTATAATACATATGAAGTATCAAATTCAAAATGTATTACAGTAGTAGTTTTAATTTATTTATTTTTATTAATGGTGTCAAAAAATATTATATCTGAATTTCAAATATTTAAACACTATTTAAATTAATTTATATGTTAATATATTAAAATTGTATCAGTGCATTATATATGTATTTACATAAAACATAAATTTTCTAGTTTAAAGAATAATAAGAATATCATTTGTTTAATATTTAATCTAAAGTTAAATTTTAACTTAAAATAATTAATTAATATTTTTTTTAAAAAAAAAAAAGAGAAAGAGAAAGAGTAAGAAAGAGAAAGAAAAGAGCCTACAAAAAAGAAAAGAGGGAAAGAAAGAGAGAAAGATATTTTTATGTTTTTTGTTATTTCGGATTAAAAATTATAGTTATTTTTTAACAAAATCAAAATATGTATTAAAATTGATAATGAATATTATATAATGTATTATTTTGTAAATGACCCAAATTAAAAGGCATTGCTACTTGCAAAAGTGGAAAGGTGACCAAATCCACAAAACATTAGAGTACTATTAAGAGCCCTTAAAATGATAACGTGTCGTATTGTGTTTCGACATTAGATTAACATGACAATTGAAAATCTAGATTGTGTATAGGATTTAGTCAAGGAATATGACAAGAATATGCTTTCTTTTGATTTATATATCTGACATTTTAAATTATTCAATTAATTCAAATTCACACACTATATAAAATTAAATTTTATATAACACAATAACATAATAAATTATTGATATAAATACATATATTATGCATAAATATTTTTCAGATACAAAAAGTACTCTTGCCAATTGACTATAATAGAATTACATGTATCCTAAGTAATTCTTATCAGTAATCAAATATGCACTAATTTATTCAACAATATATCTGATTATGAATTCATATTTTGGCACTAATACATTCACCAAATAAGTTGATATCAAATATGCATTGATTTATTCAATATAAATTCATATTTTGAAAAAAAAAAAGGAGATATAACTATTAGATACATATGTATCTGGTATCAAAACATACATTTATTTGATTTCTCTTTACTATCTTCTATGGCAAGCTCATTGAAACACTACCCATTACCGACGGACCTCCGACCGACAATCTCCACCCCAACGTTTCAACACTTTTTCTTTGCACCTTCTTCTACAGAATACACACGTCATTTTTTTTTATTCCTAATCTAATATCCCCTACATGAATACACACAAGTCTTTTTTTTAGCTGCCTATCAATTGAGGGATGTGGCTTAGGTGTGGTATACTCATGGTTGGTTGAGAGGGTTGCTTATAATAAGGTTGATTGGGATGAGTTCAAATTTGCTTTTCTGGATATTTTCTAACTAAATTCTGTAGATCTAAAAAAAACTAAATATGAACCACAACTTCATTTGAGAAATGGGTCTGCCAATTCTTGGAGCTTTGTTGGAGATCAATTCAGAAGATGATGATGATGACGATATTATTTTGATTTAGAGAAATTCTTTTTATGATTTTCACGGGTGAAGATGTGAAGAAGAAGGGTCACGATCGATAAGAATGAAGAGAGATAGAGGTACAGAGAGAGAAAAGAGGAATAGAGAGAATAAACTTTGTGAATCTGTCAGGAAAAGAAATTTTCATTGAGTTGTGTAATTTTTAAAACTATAGTTAAATTGAATAGATATGTTAGACCATCATTGATGTATAATTTCAATTCTACTTAGTAAGAAAGGAATGTTATTATTTCCAGGCAAATGAAAAAGATATTTTAAATGACTTTAGTCAATTTTGGTTGGTGTATTTTTATAGATGTATCCGTTAACTAAATATAGTAGTTATGCTTCTCTAATTTTTAAAATAACACATGCTTCTCTTTCTAATAACACAATATCTTATTCATTTGTCTATTAGAGATGATGCACACTAAATTTAATGAATATATAATTGTGACCCAATGCCTAGATGGGTATCTAGTTTACCCATATTGATCCAACTTTTAATTTATGTCTCTATAGCCCAAACATAACTTAATTAAGAGCACGTCTAGATTAATTTAGTTTGAGTATTTTTAAATTAAAATAATTTTAAAGTATTTGAAAAAAATTATTGAATCATTCTTAGTGTCAACTGTTTGTTTGACCAGTAAATATGAGTAATTATCCCATTAATATATGCCAAGAACTTGATCTAACTCTAGCGAAATTATTTGCTTCAAAAGTTGCGTTGGAAATATAGAAATCTAAAAAGAGTATGTTATGAACAAGAGTACATTATAAATTGTAACTATTATATGAGTAGCAAATTGCTACGTCACTCTATGAAAATTTGGGAGAGAATGATAGAGATAAGGGTGAGAAGATGAGTGTCCATTTTTGAGAATCAATTTGAATTTATATCGGGGTGATCGATCAGTAAAGTCATCTATCTTGTGCGGAGACTGGTGAAGAAATATAGAGAAAGAAAGAGGAACTTATATATGGTGTTCATTAACCTTGAAAATGTGTGTGACAAAGTCTCGAAGAATGTCTTCTATAGGTATTTGGAGGCTAAATGTCACAACCTAAAATTCGGGTGTGATGGCGCTTATATATCCCACCAAGGCGAGTCAGCCTAATATCCAAACAACTTAGAAATAACAATGAAAGCAGAAGATAATAGTCTAATGATATAAATAAGTGGAAGAAAGCACAATATAATTATTCCAAGAACTGGTGTCACATATACAAGCCTCTAATGTAGAATATCAAAAGAAATACAAGTCATAAATATCTAGTCCTCAAATAGAACAAAACATAGGATGAGATCCTCAAAGGCTTGCTGAAGACATGAGCAGCTACGTCAAAAGAAATTCGGAAGCTCGAATCCAAAAGTGAGAAATCTAGCAAGATGGACCGTGCTCACAACTTACAAAGATGTAGCAAGGGGTGAACACCAAACAACGGGGTACTCAACGAAATAGAAATAAGCTAAAGTAAAGCAATGAAGAACGCAAGTAACTTCTTAAATCCCAACCAAAATCCGCTGAACTACAAACCTCACTCAAAAAAGTTCCAACACAATATAGTATACAGATCATAGTAATATAGATATATTCATCATCTAGAATAGTCCCTCAATACAAAATATATCGATAGACCCAACACCTACATCAAGGTCAAGGATATAATAAGTACGCAACCCCATGAACGATATATAACTATATCAACTAGATATGAGATGGAATGGATGCCATGAAATGGATATAGTGCAATGTAATGTCAATCAATCGTGATGCATGTTTGTCTTAGAATACACATCCACTGATCAAATATGTTTGTTTGCCTTAGTCAGAACCCATGGAGGTTGCACATGGACCATGCATCTGTGATCATGGCCTACACTGTTGTCGGCTCATGTCACCGGGCCGAAACTATTTTCCTTCGGCCTTTCATCAACAATGGATCATCAAGCAACATGTAATAATGACAAATAATCATGTTCAAGGAGATGAAATATGCAAAATGTCCATATATATATATCATGTATCTCAACAATAAAAATCGATAAATTCTCAAGTGTCTCGATATCACCATCATGCCAATATATCCATCGTATCACAATATAAGCACCATCCCACTATTGAATGACTCACAAGATCTCAAATACACAATGAATTGATAGTCAATAAGCCACTATATGAACAATTCTTCTATTCGACATATCATGATCAAGCCTACGATAATACAATTCTATACCCAAAGCACTCAATTCCCCACACATAAAAGCATACAAGGTTCATTCATACTTAACAAAAGGTTAGAAGTCCACTTGCCTCAAATAAAGTCCCAAATCAAGTCGAATTCACCTCTTTTCCCTCTTTCAATAATCCAAATCACCACAATCTATTCAAGTATTACATCACAATCACATAACAAATCTAATGAAAATAAAATTACTCAATTAGGAGAAAAAGAGTAAAATGGTAAAAAATCCCATGCTAAAAATATTGTCGGAATCTAAAAATTAATTTATGAAAATATTCTTCCCGTAATAAGAAACTCAATGGTGAAAATGATTTCAAAAATGAAGTTAAGATGAGTGAGAAATCAACATTTCAAGTTTAGGAAATTCATATCCGAAAACTCCCAATTTACACCAATAAAATCTCAAAATTAGAAGTTTAAATCATCAATTAATTAATGTAAATCAATGAAATAGGTTAGAAAATAGTTACTCAATTACTTTGCCTTGAAAACCCACAGAATCTCTCTTGAAAATGAAGCTTGAAGAGTTGAAAATGGTGAAAGGGGTTTAAATTACGTCTTTTAAAAGATACACTGTTTAGGCATTTAATGTAATCCGTGAACACGGAGACATAGGAGTCTCAACACTCCGCGAACGCAGAGTAGGGCTTCCTGAACACCGCAAACGCAAGCCCTAGCTTCACAAATGCGGAGGTCAAGTACCCTCACACTTCGCGAACGTGGAGGGGTTCACACGAATGCGAAGAAGGGTGCTAATTGCACTAGAACCAACTCACACCAACAACACACAACCAACCAAAAATAGGAACAGGGCCCTCGGGAATATGTTCGGAACCCCGTGAACATAGACCAAACCTGAAACCCCACCAAAAATAATGATTCAGACTCAATGGAACCATCAGAATTCGAATTGGAAACCCCATTGTCCAGAACCCAAGAAAGAGCATTTAAGCTAGTTTCGGACCTAAAACTCAAAATATTTTCGGAAGCTCTAAACATTGCAACGAAGACATTTCTAGAGTTAGTTTCATCATCCAGAACCACTGAAACTGTCAAAATTCTGATACAAGCTCCGAAACTCAGAATGTTGATCAAAATCAAACTTATGATCCAAAATGAACTTAAAATACAACTTTGGACCTAAAATCTCTGTTTTAACTCCTAATTCACTTTATCAAGTTCTTCTAGACCATATTCAATATTCTAGAGCTAATGAAATTGACGGAATCAAATTTTGACACTCGAAACTCAAAATGACCTCCAAATTCAAAATTTTCAATTTTAAGCCTTTGAAAACTCTTTCTTTTTGCAAAACTCCAATTTTTTACAAGACTTTCAAATACGACTTTTAGACTCATCCAAAAATGATCCAAGGAAACTTTCGAGAAGTGCAAAATGATAATTAGGTCAAAATACCAAAAATGACCTTCAGGGTCATTATATCATTCACCACTAAAAATCATGTTCGTCCTCGAACATAAAGCAAAGGGAGGAGTCTCAATAGAACTAACCAAGAGTCTGATATACCGTTATCAAAGTCATTAACAACTTCCAATTAACCTCATTTCCAAGAGCTATAACATCATAAAGTACTATAAAAAATAAGACTTATGAACCAACATGAAATTCTACCCTCCAAGAGTAATTACCAAGCCAGAACTAGCTAATGAACTAAACTTGAACCAACACCCTCAAACCATAGTGTATTCATTAAGGCGAACTTCTACTCACGAGATCACAAGACAACTCGGATCTATTTTCTTTGAAACCAAAGAATCAAGCTGAACTAATTAAAACCAATTCCAATATACAAAACATCACAAACTCCATCTAGATTTCGTCCTCTTAACATAATCCTTCCCAAATTTAAGTTGTGCAACCTTTATTTATCACTAAGTATCTACATAACCCATCATGATAGATCAAGCTAACTTCCATCAATAGGGTAGTATCCATCCAATCCCAAAATCATCAATGACACATAAAATTGTCAATCCTTTCTATAATGCTTCCATGAGTCACCTGTCATGATTGAACAATCCAACCTAACATGAAATACAAAATTTCTCATGCATTACTATTCATAATTCAACCCCAAACCAAGCTTCCTGAAAGGTAGTTGATAAGCTTTCGTAACTCGGTGGTGAGTGCGTCCATCTCACATTATCATATAAACTCGAAGTAAAAAACCTATACCATTTACAACCCTGAGCCATGGCTCAAAGCATGATGTCTATTTTCCTTTACTTCACACCAACTATTCACATGCAACTTCATTAAACTCTTTCACCATTATAAGTAACAAAATCCATAATCAATACCATGCTCAAACCCCTTCAACATGCTTAGTAGCCAATAAAATCAATCCTCTCATTATCTGACTAATTCATACCTTGACAAAATCAACTACCATGAATGCAACTTACTAGGAAATCCTAGATATTGGTTCAGACTATGCAATTTATTCCTTTCTCAATCATAATTAATGCATACCTCAAATATCGTTAGAGATTACATACCCTAGTTTACCATCAATCTCTCCCTCATCTATCTTATCGTACCCATCGTTAGCAACCCAAGTCATACCAACCAAATTTACTGACTTTATCATTTATCCACATGCACTCTTTTACTAACATCGCCATTACATCCTTACAAGTGAACTTGTCGAAACCTCATCAATCCATATACCTGCTATCTCAATATCAACATGCTCATCTTGGCTTACAATGAAGTCGCCAGTCCCCATATAAACCTCTAGAATGAAATTCATACTTAAACATATTAATACTCATTTCAAGATTCACCACTTTGACTTTTCTTATGACTGATTCCAAACCAGTCATCCATAGTAACAATCAATTGTTTCTACCTAATTGTGGCGGTAATGCCAACTCCACTACCTGAGTAAGCACAACATTTGATAACCCCTTATTAACTAGTATCCACACTTTAAGATCAATATCTCGACCCTAGTATATTACTAGTACCACCTCAGAAGAATCATCAACTACCCAAATAGACTCCATAGAAGGTGACTCAATAATAGTGCGACGAATAAAAGTCCAAATAAGCCGACACCCTCGATTAGTCAACTTTTGGGCCTGAATATAAGATATAACTTTATTAGTATAGGAACCTTTCAAACGAGTCCACTCAACCCTCAGTCTACCTGTTATGGCTAGGCTACGGTCTTGACCTAATAATCTGGGACAACATAAGATGGAGATAGCCAATCCATTCCCAAAATAACACCAAAAGCCCCCTCATATCCAATATAACCAGGTTTACCTAAGTCTCATCGCTAGCTAAAGTAACAAGACAAGATCGGTACACCTGATTCACCACTAAAGGCTCTCTTACTAGGGTCAAAACGTGAACAAACACTAACATGGGAGCATAAGGAATCTCAAACACTAAAAAAGAATTAAGTAGTTATAAGAATAAGTGGAGCCAAGAGCAAATAACATAGATGTAGAATGATAGCCAACCAGAACCATACTTTTGATCACAGCGTCAAAAGTCTCAGCCTCAGGCTTGCTTGAAAAAACATAACAATGAGCACCTCGACCTCCACTCAAAGAAAATAACCCTCTACCACCTCACTGAGTGGAAATATCACCTCCTCCTCTACCACCAGTACGTCCACCTCTATCAATCTGACCTCTAACACGACCCCTAGTATATAGGGCTGAACTTCTTACTAGTGGTGCTGAATCTCTGACCAGTGCTGTGGACTATGTATGGTGGGGCCTAGAATGAGTCTATTTATGCCACTGTCAAATCATATGATCAGGAGATCCAGACCCATAACAAGATCTCGGGGTGAACCACTACTGTAAAGAAATAGGAGGGATGTTATAGTCTCCTCGGCCTGTAAGCGTCTACTGAGAACTAGATGAACTCTTCCCTGAACTATAGGAATCACGGGGACCATATCCCCCATCTGAGGCTGGTAAGGCCACATGAATCCTGCTATGCTAAATTGAACTAACTTTTCTAGCCATACCTCATCCAGTCGATGAGGTACCTAAGAACTGCCCAGAGGTACCGACCCTTTTGGGGCCTTAAAACTCCTCTCTATGCACCAACTCTGCCTCCTTGGCGGCACCAACCATGGACTGAAAAGATGCTCCACCCCTACACATGTGAAACATTGACTGTATAATAGGATAAGTCAACCATTTAACAAATCGACGAACTCTCTCTGCATCTATTGGAATGATAACTGTACCATATCGAGCCAACTGGCAAGAGAAAATCTCATACTTTAAAACCATCATAGAACCTTGCCTCAAACTCTCAAACCTCAAACAACTCTCTCCTCTTACACTCCAAGGAACAAATCTATCATAGAAAGCACCAGAGAATGTCTCCCAAGTCATCAGAGGAGTATCAATCGAAAAATATACAAAATAAGTCTTCCACCAATCCCTGGCCGACCTATGAAGCTAGAGGGTAACATATCAGACACCTTATGTCTCAGCTAGTCTAAGGGTCTTAAGTAGCTCTCTACAAATGACCAAGAACTCGTGTGCATCGTTAGTCTTTCCACCATGAAACTGAGGTGGATCCATCTTCCTAAACCTCTCATATCTATGCTATCTATGCTGCTCATCATTAGTCAAGGCAACTGCCAGAGGAACCTCAATAATAGGTGATGTTGGTGGCTACTCCACCTGTACCTGGGACTTGGGCCTGCTGCTGACTCAGAGGCTGAACCCCAACTCGTGTTTGAGAAGTACCAGGTGTATCAACTAGGCCTCCTACATGCCCCAAAGTCTCAAGCATACCCAAAACTCTCAAAAGTGTATCCTGAATAGTGGTGCTACAACAAACTCGTGTGGAACCTGCTTTTGTCTAGGCTCCACAGCTGGCTCAGGGGAGATACCCAGATCATAGTCCCTTGCCAGTGTCGCTCCTCGACCCCGACCTCTAGCTTGTCCTCTGGAACGGTCCCTACCCCTAGCTAGGGCCTCAACAACAACGTCCAGGGTCACCATTCTTTACCATGTGGTAGCAGTAACTCTAATACTCACCATCTGTGAAAATACCCGCAAATGATTTGATTAGAAAGAAGCAATAGAGAATTTCCTAATCGTATCCATAGCCTCTCGGGGATAAGCAACAAACATCTCCGCACTAATCCTTACTATTCTACTCGACTAGGCTTGTACACATGTGAGACCTACAAACTTAGAGCTCTGATACCAAATTGTCATGACCTAAAATCCAAGTGTGATGACACTCACTTATTCCTCCAAGATGAGTCAGCCTAATACCCAAACAACTTAGAAATAACAACAGAAGTAGAAGATAATAATCTAATGATATAAATAAGCGAAAGAAAGCACAACACAACTATCCCAAGAACTAGTGTCACATGTACAAACTTCTAAATGTAGAATACTCAAAAGAAATACAAAGTCATAAATGTCTAGTCCTCAAATAGAGCATAACATAGGATGGGATCCTCAAAGGCCTACTGAAGACATGAACAACTACCTCAAAAGAAATCTGAAAGCTCGAATCCAAATGTGAGAAATCTAGTAAAATAGACCGGGCTTGCAACCTACAAAGATGTAGCAAGGGGTGAGCACCAAACAATGGGGAAATCAGCGAAATGGAACTAACCTAAAGTAAAGCAATGAAGAACACAATTAACTCCTTAAATCCCAACCATAATCCGCCGAACTACAAACCTGTACTCAGAAAAGTTCCAACACAATATAGTATACAAATCCCAATAATATAGATATACTCATCATCTAGAATAGTACCTCAACACAAAACATATAGATAGGCCTAACACATAAATCAAGGTCAAGAATATAATAAGTATACAACCCCATGAATGATATACAACTATGTCAATCAGATGTGATATGAAATGGAATAGATGCCATGAAATCGATATAGTGCAATGTCATGTCAATCAATCATGATTCATGTCTGTCCTAGAATACACATCCGCTGATCAAATATGGTTGTCTGCGTTAGTTAAAACCCATGGGGACCATACATGGATCATGAATTTGTGATCATGGCTGGCACTATCGTCGGCTTATGTCACCAAGTCAAAACTATTTCCCTTTGGCCTTTCATCAATAATGGATCATCAAGCAACATGTAATAATGGCAAATAATCATGTTCAAGGTGATAAAATATGCAAGATGTCCATATATATATTTATCATGTATCTCAACAATAGAAAACGATACATTCTCAAGTGTCTCAATATCACCACAATGTCAATATATCAATCATATCATAATATAAGCACTATCCTGCTATCCATATCGAATTACTCACAAGATATCAAATACACAATGAATTGATAGTCAATAAGCCACCATATAAATAATTCTTCTATTCGTCATATCATGATCAAGCCTAAGATAATACAATTCTATCCTCAAAGTACTCAATTTCACACATATAGAAGCATACAAGGTTCATTTATAATTAACAAAAGGTTAAAAGTCCACTTGCCTCAAATAAAGTCCCAAATCAAGTCAAATTCACTGTCTTTCCCCTCTTTTGATACTCCAAATTACCACAATCTATTCAAATATTATATCACAATCATATAATGAATCTAATGACACTAAAATCACTCAATTAGGGAAAAAAGGATAAAATGATAAAAAATCTCATGCCAAAAAAATATTATCGAAATTTGAAAATTAATTTATGAAAATGTAATCCCCGTAATGAGGAACACAATGGTGAAATGATTTACAAAATAGAGTTAAGATGAGGGAGAAAAAATATTTCAAGTTTAGGAAATCCATATCCGAAAACCCCTAATTTACATCAATAAAATCCAAAAAATAGAAGTTAAAATCATCAATTAATCAATGTAAATCAATGAAATAGATTAGAAAATAGTTAACCAATCACTTTGCCTTGAAAATCCACGAAATCTCTCTTGAAAATGAAGCTTGAAGAGTTGAAAATGGTGAAAAAGGACTTAAATTATGTCTTTTAAAAGACATACTGTTCATGTATTTAATGTACTTCATGAACGCGGAACCATATTCGCAAACACGGAGATATAAGAGTCTCAATACTTTGCGAACACTGACTACTCATCCGCGAATGCATAATAGTGGCTGCATGAACCCCTCAAACGTAGGCCCTAGCTTCGCAAATGCAGAGGTCAAGTACCCTCACACGCTGTGAACGCGACGGGGTTCACGCGAACGCAAAGAAGGGTGCTAATTGCACTAGAACCAACTCGCACCAGAAACACACAAACAACTAAAAATAAGAACAGGACCCTCAAAAATTCATTTGGAACCTCGTAAATAAAAACCTGAAACCCCACCAAAAATGAAGATTCAGACTAAATGGAACCATCAAAATTCAAATCTGTAACCCCCGTGGTCCTAAATCCGAGAAAGACCATTTAAATTAGTTTTAGACCTAAAAATTCAAAATATTCTTGAAAGCTATAAAAATGCAATGAAGGCATTTCTAGTGTTAGTTTCATCAGCCGAAACCACTGGAACTAATGAAATTTTGATACAAGCTTTCGAACTCAGAATGTTGAGCAAAGTCAAACTTATGATCCAAAATGAATTGAAAATGCAACTTTGGACCTAAAATCTATGTTTTAACTCCGAATTCACTTATGCAAGTTCTCCTAGTTTAACTTCGGCATCCAGAATTAATGAAATCTATAAAATCAGATTCCGACACTCAAAACTCAAAATGACCTCTAAATTTAAAATTTCCAACTTTAAGCCTTTGAAAATTCTTTTGCAAAATTTTAAATTTTTACAAGATTTTTAAAATTCAACTTTTAGACTTATCCAAAAATGATCCAAAGCAACTTTCTAGAAGGACAAAATAGTAATTAGGTCAAAAATAGCAAAAATAACTTTCAGAGTCATTACACTTAAGGCATCTCGATGATTTATATAGAACGATGAAGGACATGTATAGTGGAGTCAAAATTGGGGTTCGAACAATGAAAGAAGATTCAGAACACTTATCAATTGAGATGGTGCTACATTAGGGATCAGTTCCTAGCCATTTTCCTATTTGCCTTGGTGATGGATGAGTTGATGTTATACTCCACACGTGTACCCTAGGCATGACAGACACTAAAAAATTATTACTGGCCCTAAGTGAATGACTTAGATTGATCAAACATTCAATAGGAGATATAGCTTAGAAAGCATAATTCAAGATATATCTCAAATCATAAAGAATAGTTTTCAAATACTTACTCCACTCTAACAATACCTGACTCGATCTATGAAACCTCTATCAACTCATATAAAGGTATCGAGACAATCCTGTGACTACCTCAATAGGACTATGCAACTAAGGAATAAATTATAATGAAAAAGATCTATCCGAAGGCAAGGAGGTCTCACCACTATCTGGAACAATAGATCTTCAATGATGCGCCTGTTGAAGACCTTTAGCATCTGTATATGCATCATAATATGATGCAACATCGAATAACATTACTGCATGAAATATATGGTATATAAAATATCTAAATAGAACAATACTCAGAGATACTTAATAGCAAGAATAAATCTCCACTCAACTTAACATGATATGAAAGTTTAAGAATAAATAATTATTTCAACGATCATATATAAATATGCAACTTAGTAAAATGATAGATTTACTCATAGAGAATTTTTCTAATCGACAAATATATCCTGTGAGCTAGTGATGATACAACGATATCATTGCCATAACCATTCAAAATCTTGCAGAGTAAGAGATGATCAAGAGCTAATGAATCCACTATTTATCAAAGTCCTCTTTTATGACAAGAGAAGCATGAAATCTATCCTACGTTGGTTACGTAGTGTATAGGATTTCAGTTATTTTGTACTCTTATCCAAATCGATGGTCAATACTACTCCCAAAATATAATATGCTCATTTCTATCAAGTGAGTGAATTACTAAAATAATCATCTCATCTAGTCTCATCAGACTCTCATCAAACTCAAAAACTCAATCTCATCTTAAATTATCATGCTCTTTCATAAAACATAAGATATATTTTTATACTTTAAAAAATACTCATGTTTTGTCAAAATATTTTTCTCAAAACATCATTCATGCTTAATTCTCATTCACATCTCATCAAAATTCTTTTCTCAATTTAATACTGTGCATAGTCAAACCATGATCATCAAATAAACTAGGACTCATGGAAATGTAGTCATGAATGACAATATTAAGAATTAAAGTATAGAAACAACAATAATGTCAATGCATAATTTAGAAGAACCAAGAGTTAAATCAATTGGGGATTTAAGACAATTAGGCTAACTCAACTTATACTTAATCAATAAGGATATGGATGTTGAATGTATGGATGAACTCAATCTCATGCTATTAATAGCCTTACATACCTGGAAGATCAAAGCTCTACTCAAAACTCAAAGACCTTGGTATAAACTCTTGAATCCTAACTTTTATCCTTTTTGAGCTTTCTCCCAAAGTATCCTAAGTGTTAATAAGGGTATGGGTACTATTGACTACTAATAAAGGATTTATTTTATGGGTCATATCTCACTCTACGAATATAGAGTTCATGTCATGGAACAAGGCTCAATTTTCATAATCAGCTTTTGTGGATTGTGGTCCCTTCAACGATCTCATCCTATCAATTTGTGAAAGAGATTAAAAAACTAGACTTTTGGATCTAAAACTATGAAAGAATATTTAGGGATCATAGATATGAACATGGGCCATAGGCTTTATTTATGGAATGAGACGCTGACTAAGGCCAGGTAACTACGAACTCACTTTCTATGAGTCATATGATTAATTACAACCAATCCTGCTAAATGTTAGAAAAGATCTTGGGATTAGATCTTCAAACTTGGGATTACGAGACCTGGTGTATGGTTCGTAGAATAAATACGGGTCACAGACCCAACTCATGGAAAGGACTTGAACTTTAATACCTCAAGGCAGGTTCTGTGAAACCCTTATCTATGGTTCATAGAAGCTTCTATGGACATTTTAAGGAGTATTATAATATCTCCTCCTTTGGATCATTTGTTCTCAAATAATGGTCATGTTAAGGGATTTCTCAAGGCACGAATACCATCAAGAGCTTAAATACTCGAATACTTAGATACTCAAACACTCAAGCTCAAGAATGAACATAAGACTCAAAATTAGGAATAAGAATATTAACTTCAACATCATCATTAGTAGGCATGAACAAATAGGGATATTTGACTTTTATATCTTCTCAGAATTTTCATATGGCTTCTTCAACAAATTAATTTCTTTAAATGACTTTTATTGACGTGGCCTCTTCGGTCCTCAATCTTTGGACTTGACATCAAGTATTTGGATCAAAATATCCTCATAAGAAAAACTATCTTTTACCCCAACACTCTCAACTAGAACAACCAAGGAAGGATCTCTCAAACACTTCTCAAGTATTGAAATATGAAACACAAATGAATAATAGCTAGTTCTGAGGGTAACTCCAACTCATAAGCTACATTATTTACTCTATTTATGATGTGATAGGGATTAACATAGTGAGGATTGAACTTCTCCTTATTTTCAACTCTCATCATACCCTTCATCGATGAAACCTTCAAGTATTCCCAATCATTCACCTCAAACTCTAGATATCTTCTCCTAACATTGGTGTAGGACTTTTGATGATTCTATGCAATTTTAACCTTTATTGAATGATCTATATCTTCTTCATAGCTTGATGAACTTAGTGGGGTCAAATTAACCTAATTTTATCAATATCGAACCAACCAATTAATGATCTGCATCTTCTTCCATACAAGACCTAATAAGGAGCCATCTGAATACTCGAATGACAGCTATTATTATATGCAATCTCAATAAGAGACAAGTAGTCATATTAATTTTCTTTGAATTCAATGACATAAACTCTCAACATGTCATTTAATGTCTGAATTATATGTTCTGCCTTTTCATGAATCTGAGGATAGAATGTGGTATGAAGGATCACTCATGAACCTATACTCATTTGAAATGATTTCTAAAAATTAGTAGTCAATTGGAACCTCTATCTTGAGATAATAGACAAAGTAACTCTATCAAATATAACAATCTCTCAAATATATAGTCTAGCATAGTCCTCTACGGCGTCAATTGCCTTAACTAGCAAAAAGTGTATGATTTGGTCATCCTATCCATAATCAATCAAATCAAATCATATTATTTGTGAGAAGCCTGTACTAAAGTCCACATTGATCATCTTTCATTTTCACTCTAGAATATTCTATGTTTTGGGCTAAACAACATGACATTTGATGTTTGACTTTGACTAGTATGTAGTTTGGGTACTTAGAAATATAGTCTATACTATCCCTCTTGCACCACTCCACTAATTTAACTTCCCTTAAGTCATAATACATCTTAGTAGAACTTAAATGATGGAATTTTTGGAATTATGGGCCTCTTCCATGATTTTGTCTTTGAGTTCATCTATATTTGGAACACACAATCTACCTTGATACCTTAATCACCATCTCCCTCTTTGGAAAAAAGCCATTACATTTTGCTTAAGCATATCTTTCTTTGATTGAAATAAGACAGGATCTTTATCTTGATTCTCTTTCACCTCCATTATGAGAGATGATTTTTCCCCATTCTGAACAACAACTCCACCATTCTCAGAATCAACACGTCGAACTTCTAAACATAAAAACCTATGCACACTCTTAGTCAATTCCCTCTCCTCCTCCTTCAATGTACACAACACTACCTATAGGCATTCTACTAAGAGCGTCAATAACAAAATTCTTATTACCTGAGTGGTAACGAATGCTCAAGTCATTGTCATTGAGCAACTCAAGCCACCTCCTCTACCTTAGGTGTTAGTACTTCTAATTGAATACATATTGTTGACTCTTGTGATCAATGAACATATCCATATGCAATCCATATCAATAATAACACTATAGGTTATTTTTGGCCTTTTTTACCTAATTACCATTTTTCCCTTTCCAAAAGGTTTTTTGGATTATTTTTGGATAAGTCTAAAAGTCAGATTTTGAAAATCTTGTAAAACGTTGGGGGTTTTGAAAAAGAAAGAGTTTTGAAAGGCTTAAAGTTGGAAATTTTGAATTTTGAGGTAATCTCGAGTTTTAAATGTTAGAATTCAATTATGTTAATTTCATCAGTTCTGGAATGTCGAATTTGGTCTAGGAGAACTTGCAAAACTAAATTCGGAGTTAAAACGGAGATTTTAGGCCCAAAATTGTATTTCTAGTTAATTTTGGAGAATAGGTTTGACTTTGATCAACATTCAGAGTTCGGGCGCTTGTATAAAAATTTCATCAGTTCCAGTGGTTCTGGATGATGGAACTAATGCTAGAAATGACTTCATTACAATTTTTAGGGCTTCCGTGAATATTTTGTGTTTTTGAATCCGAAACTAGTTTAAATAATCTTTCTTGAGTTCGTGACCACGGGGGTTGTGGATTCAAATTTTGATAGTTCCACTGAGTCTGGATCGTCATTTCTAGTAGGATTCCATGTTTGGTTTGTGTTCATGGGATTTTGAATGAATTCTCGAGGGTCTAGTTCTTTTTGTTTGGGAAAGTTGTGTTTTGCTGGATTTAGCTATTTTTGGTGCAGGTCTAGGTTGTTCTTCTCGATCGCACCAAAAGCTTCGCATTCGCAGAGCTCAATTCATGTAGACCTCCGTGTTCATAGGATGGGGTCCACATTTGTGGATTTATGGGCGCGTGAGGTTTCCCAAGACTCCACGTTCGTAGAGTACATTTCTGCATTCGCAGAGTGCTGGTTCTCCCGTGACCTCCATGTTCACGGACAATGATCCACATTCGCGAAGTGTTGTTTATGTCTCAACAATGTTCTCTTTTAAATATGGGATTTAAATCGTTTTCATCATTTTTGACATTTCCAAGCTCGTTCTAAGAGGGGATTTTCAAAGTTTTGAAGACTAATTGATTGGGTTACAATTTTTTAACCTATTTTATTGATTAATTTATGTTTTTAACTTCTAAGTTTGGGATTTTAATGGTGTAAACTGAGGATTTTTGGATATGGATTTTATAAACTTTAATCACTGATTTCTCACTCATCTTAGCTCCATTTTTGAAATCGTCTGCACCGTTGTATTTCTTGTAATGAGTAAAATATTTTCATTCATAAGTTTTCAGATTCCGACAATGGTTTTTGGTATGGAATATCTTACCATTTTATCTATTTGCTCTGAATTAATTGATTATAGTGCCATTAAATTCATTATGTTATTGTGATGACATATTTGAATATATTGTGGTTATTTGGAGGACCTAAAGAAGGGGATAGTGTTGATTTTTACTTGATTTGGGAATTCATTTGAGACAAGTGGAATTCTAACCTTTTGTTAAGTATGAATGAACCTTGTATGCTCCTATGTGTGTGGAATTGAGTACTTTGGGGGTAGAATTATATCACCGTAGGCTGAATCATGTTATTTTGGATAGAATAATCATTTATATGGAAATTTATTTGACTTGTAAATTAACTATAGATTCATGACCTATGTGATCTTGTGAATTTTTCGATATGGATAGCGGGATGATGATTATATTGTGATATGATTAATATATTAATACTGTGGTGATATTGAGATACTTGAGAATTACCAATTTCTATTATTGAGGTACATAATATATATATATGGACATCATGCATATTTCATTACCATGAGCATGCCTTTTTGTCATTACTATGTGCATTGCTTGATGATCCATTGATGATGAAAAACCAAAGGGAAATGGTTCCAATGGATATTATGGTCCATATGTGGCCCCGGTGATAGTGAGACATTGATGATATGAGCTGAGGACATTGCCAACCATGATCACTGATACACGATCCATATGCGGCCCCCATGGGTTTTGACTGAGGTAGACAACCATATCTAATCAGCGGATGTGTATTCTAGGACAAACATGTATAATAATTATTTGACATTGCATTACATGATATACACCTCAAGGCATTCACTTCATCTCACATCATATTTGGTTGATACTTTTGTATGTTGTATACTTCCCTTATCTCTATTTGTGAGTAAGCGTTGGATTTACTTATATTCTTATGTATTGAGATATCATGCCATATGATGAGTATATCTGTATTACTGTGATTTGTGTATTATATTATGCTGGGACTTTTTCGAGTACATTATTGTAGTTTGGCAAATTGTGGTTGGGATTTAAAGAGTTACTTGTGTTCTTCATTGTTTTACTTTAGGTTAGTTCCATTTCTCTGAGTACCCTGCTATTTGGTGCTCACCCCTTGCTACGTTTTTGTAGGTTGTGTGCCTGGTCCATTCTATTAGATTTCTATTCATTGGATCGAGTTTCTACATCACTTGAGAGGCTGCCTATGTCATGAACAAGCCTTTGAGGATCCCATTCTATGTTTTTGGTTCTATTTGAGGACTAGACATTACAACTTATACATTTCATTTAAGTATTCTATATTTAGAGGCTTATAAATGTGACACTAGTTACTTGGATGAGTGTAGCTATTACCTTCCGCTTTTACTACTTTTTAAGTTGTTGGATTTTGGGATGACTCACCTTGGTGGGTTAGGTAAGTGCCATCACACTCAGATTTTTGGTCATGACAATGTGGTACCAGAGCCCCAGGTTCATAGGTCTCACGTCTGTACAAGCCCAGTCGAGTAGAGTCTTAAGGATCGGGGCAGAGATATCTGTTACTTGTCCTTGAGAGGCTACGGAGACTATTAGGAAATTCTCTCTTGTTCTTTCAGTTCCTGTCGTGCGTGGTTTGAAATTTGATCTAGCTCTAAAGAAGTAATTGACTTAAATGATTAATTTTTGGCCAACCTTGGATTGCCCAAAAATTCGAAAAGATTTGAGCATGACTTAGGTCCGATGAGGTATGTCAAAGGTAAGGTATCGAAAGGGGAAAACGAATTGAAGGAGTTAAAGGAGAAACTCTAAGATCTTTTGAAAAGGGGGTTCATACGCCCTAGTGTGTCTCCATGGGGTGCCCCTGTCCTATTTGTGAAGAAAAAGGATGGTTCTATGAGAATGTGTATCGATTATAGACCGTTGAACAAAGTGACAGTTAAGGATAAGTATCCTCTTACTAGGATTGATAATCTTTTTGACCAGCTTCAGGGTGTAGCGGTATTTTTCCAGATTGTCTTGAGACCCAAATATCATCAACTTAGAATCAGGGCTTCTGAAATTCCTAATACAACTTTCCGGATTAGGTATGGGCAATATGAGTTCTTTGTGATGTCCTTAGGGAGGACCAATTCCCAAGTCCTATTTATGGAGTTGATGAATGGTGTACTTCGACCATATTTGGATTCCTTATTATTGTTTTCATTGATGATATATTGGTTTACCCTAATACCTAAGTGGATTGTGAGCAACACTTAAGGATTGTACCCCAGTGACTTAAATAGGAGAGGTGATATACCATATTTTTTCAAGTGTGGGTTTTGGCTGAGTTCTATGGTGTTTCTGGGTCGTGTTGTATTTGGAGAGGGTATTCGGGTTGATCCAGCGAAGATTAAGATAGTTCAGGGTTGGACCAGACCTACTTCAGCTCCTGAGATTCGTCAATTTTGTGGGCCTAATAGGTTATTGTAGGCGATTTGTTCAGGGCTTTTCTTCTATAGCAACTTAACTGACTAGGCTTACTCAGGAGAGTGTGATATTTAATTGATCCGATGAGTATGAAGTGAGCTTCCAAAAGCTCAAGTATTTTTTCATGACCCAAGCCTAGGGCCTAGACATGACACAACGAATGGGAAACCCGAAGGCAACCCACGCCTCTTAACATATCATTTGCACATCCTTGGTTTCAGAAGCATAATTAAACAATGATCAAGTAACAAATAATTCTATGAGAATAGGGGCTTATCACTCACACTATGGGGATAGATAGGAAAAAGAGATTTTCATGAATCACATAACAAACAAGTACTAAGGAGAGGGTAAGTAGGACTCAAGCTATGGGGAAATAGGGACTTAGGACTTTCATCACTTCTCATCATTTATTAATAGCCTCAAATAACATCACATAAAATATAGGGTCTAAGGGATAAATCTCCATAAAAGCTCAATATCTTAACATAGGTACATAGCGTAGTATCCAATAACACCTCTAAGCATGAATAAGATGGGGGCCTAGACATGTCCCAGGCTTACCCTCAAACTAGAAAGTGAAGTGAAATAAAGTCTCAACATAAGCAAGATAGAAAACATATATTCTCCCCGAACTAGAGGACTCACCACAAGAAAAATCTTCTTTGATCCAAATGCTAGCCACACAGAGGATATCGAGGAGCACCGGTCCCTTACATGGTTAGATCATGTAGGCAATATTATGCATTAGAACTTTGAATGTACTAGTATGTGGGCATGCAATGCACAAACATGATCATTAAACTACTGAACAACATGATCATTTAGAATATCACTTTAATCATAAAACATATGATAATGAGAGACATAGGTTATCATGCATAAGTAAAATAGCCATATCGCTTGGGAAAAACTTTGGATTTACCTCAATGAAAGAACCATATAATATAAATAAAACTCTAGAAATCATAATGAAGGACGCCACACATACTTGGAAATAATGTAATATACCTTTATGAGAAATACTAATGATAATAACAAAGGACCATAACATATGAAAGAAAGCCATGTAAGTTTTAGAGACAAAGAGTTATACAACTGTAAGAAAGCCTTGGACATGACATAAAGGAACCATCATAATCATCATAAGAGGGATAACTTGTGACCATAAGGAGGACTTGAACATGTGTAAGAGCAATCTTTAACCGACATAAATCATATGAGCTAAGCCATAGAGTCCCGATGTTTTTCCTACACCGAAAGGAAGGGGGAAGTCACTTGCCAAGGTGACCTCCTAAGATGCTTAAGTGGATCCACTAAAGCGAGCTATTAAGAAACCTTTACTAATGGGTGGTATAGAAGTCGATCTCTACTAGCGGTGGCCCCTATTTTCTATGGTGGAACGTAGTTATGGGACAATGGGATTCACTAGTGGTCTGTGCCCTATCTATGGAGAGTATCCACATCATCTATCTCAAGGTCCACTCAGTGCTAAGTATGCTCTCATGGAATAGTCAAAGACATGATTCATAAAATCATCTAGTATGGAGAGCTATTCTACTATCCCATTCTAGAAGACTTTCGAATGTAGGTCATCATCATAAAGATAACTCCTAAATCTAGTCTTTGCCTCTGCTATCGGTCTATAAATCTAGTCTATGCCTATACTATCGGCTTATAAATCTAGTATATGCCTCTACTATCGGCTTATAAATCAAGTCTATGCCTCTACTATCGGCTTATCATTATTTTATATGCTTTACTAGGTGGACTCATACCTCAATAATTAATTTGTTCTAAACTTCATAAAAAGAATCAAGAAAGGAGCCTCATATAATTCAAAACCTTCACAACATTGTCAATTCATATATATTGCCATAATCATATCATCAACACAAGAGACTTGTCACATAACTTTAGTCAAACATGGTGGCAATGTCTGCATAGGCTTAAAATCATGAAATACCTTAGTATGTATATGAATGAGTAAAACATAGTTATTTAAGACTCATTCAAAACAACCCACCAACATTATAGTAAAACCCTTAGTTTGGGGGGTCATGAAATCCATCTTAAAATCCATAATCTTCCATAGATTTCATAGTTCATATCATGTATAATTCTAATAGATATAAATCAACTCATGGAATAAGCTTTAAATAGATATTCATGCATAATCAACCAATACTTGATAAAATCAAACATAATTCATGTTTATGATCCATAATAAGAAATACCTATAAAGAATCTAACCTTGAAATCATGTAATTTCATAAAAAGGGAGAGTTGGGCTCCATGGGTGAGAGGACCCATTGATGAATACCAACATACCTTAAACTTGATATTTTTCTTGAAATGTACTTGAATAAGACTTGGACTTCACTTAGTTTCTTGAATTCCAACAAGAGTTCTTGAAAAGCTTGAGATTGAATGGAAGATTTGGTGAAGATTAGAAAGGAGTTTTAAAGTGTTTTTGAGAGTATTAGGGATAAAATTGGCTGAAAAATGCGAAGATCCCGTATACATAGGCATTGGGTTATTATCCTATTTTTCTCAAGTGCAACAAGAAATTTTCAGAATTTTTTGACCTATGGCGCGACAAGTCCGCAACGCGAACTTCTTATGATTAAGGGTTTTTGGCGTGAAGTTTAATTTTCCTTCCCCGTTTTTGCCTAGGAATATATTTAGGTCAATTTTACACTATTGGGCGACAGGTCCGTGACACGAATTAGTTGCAAACTTTTTTGGATAAGCTCTGAATCATTTAAAAAAATATTTCTTGCTATGGGTCATCTAAAAATCGAAGACCACTCCTTTCCTACACAATTTTTACTCCTAAATAAGAATATGAAGTCAGATTTGTAAAATCATGCATGGATTTTGAGGTATTCAAGAAATACACTATAGGGTATTTTTTAAGGCGTGAGAGACGTGTTACAATATCCCCCCTTGGGAACATTCTTCCCGAATGTGAATAGAGCTAGCATGAATAGAGTGGAACGACATCTATCAATCCTTTATAAATGCAATAATGCGAATCAAACATTGTTTTCATACAACTTTCAAAGTCTCTAACATGGACATTATTTTAAAAACATGAGTAGCACATTTTCATAATTGCACATGAAACTTCACTCAACTTACTCTATGAGCATGAATGCCTGATAGGTAACATGTCAAGGCTAAATAAATGAAGCATGAGAATAAACATGAACTACCATTATTACCGATATGCCGACACAACCACTTACCAAAACATCAACCATAGTACCATAACTTACGAAACCATTTAGTACCAACCATCACCATATTAAAGGAAACACATACGTACCGAGCATAGTGTTACGAGCACTCTCTCTTCCCTTCCTAGTGGCCACCGGGTAATCCCTTTTCTTGTGGCCTAGTTTACCACACTCAAAGAAACTTTAGGTACTTCTAATGGCACGACATGAATCATATTGAAGTGAAACTTTTCCTAAAATGCCTTATAGACTCCTATTCATAGTTATGGCGCACTTCACATCCATGAACAAGACTCTACTCGACGCGGTGTGTTGGATGTCCAAGGAATAGTTATAAACCTAGTGCTTTGATACCAAGCTTGTCATGACCCAAGCCTACGGCCTAGACATGACACAACGAATGGGAAATCAAAAGGCAACCCAAACAAGCCTCTTAACATATCATTTGCACATCCTTGGTTGCGGAAGCATAATTAAACAACGATTAAGTACCAAATAATTCTAAGGGAATAGGGGCTTATGACTCACTCTATGGGGATAGACAGAGGAAAGGGATTTGCATGAATCACATAAAAAGTAAGTACTAAGGGGATGGTAAGTTGGACTCAAGCTATGGGGAAATAGGGACTTAGTACTTTCATCACTTCTCATCATTTATTAATAGCATCAAATAACATCACATAAAGAATAAGGTCTAAGGGATAAATCTCCATAAAATCTCACTATCTCAACATAGGTACACAGTCTAGTATCCAACAACACCTCTAAGCATGAATAAGACGGGGGCCAAGACATGTGCCAGACTCACCCTGGAACTAGAAAGTGAAGTGAAATAAAATCTCAACATAAGCAAGATAGAAATCAAATATATTGTCCGCGAACTAGAGGACTCACCACAAGCAAAATCTTCGATCCAAGTGCTAGACAATGGAGGAATCGAGAAGCATCGGTCCCTACATGGTTATATCATATAGGAAAAAGTATGCATTAATACTTTGAATGTACTAGTATGTGGACATGCAATGCATAAACATGAGTCATTAAACTAGTGAACAATATGATCATTTAGAACTTCACATTAATCATAAAATATAGGATAATATGCATAAGTAAAATTTCCATATCTTTTGGAAAAAACTTTGGATTTACATCAATGAAAGAACCATATAATATAAATAAAACTCTAAAAATCATAATGAAGGACACCATACATACTTGGAAAGAGTGTAATATACATTTATGAGAAATACCAATGATAATAACAAAGGACCAACATATGGGAAGAAAGCCATGTAAGTGTCACGACCCGAATAGGGGGCCTAGATGTGACATGGCGAAGGAGAACCCGAAAGTTGTCGATCAAGCCATCATAGCATCATTTTACACCTCATCGGTTTGGAAGCGTGGAAAATAAACACATAACATATAAGTTCTAAGGAATTGGGGACTTGGGACTCAATCTATGGGGTTATTTCCAGGAAAGGGATGAACATGAATTCACATAACACATAGCAATTATCTCTAAGGGGAACGGGTAGGTAGGATTCACTATGGGGGCACACCGGGGTTCTGGGACTTTCTACATAAGCACATAGTCAATCATAAATCCCCAATAGTTAACTCATAGGCAATTTAAATAAAGATTCTTTAATACAAGGCTAATAAGCATGATTCCCATAAACATAACAATCAACATAACAAAACAACGTATGAGAGCATAGTGGTCCAAAGCCTCTACATAAGATAGGTGGGGGCCTCGACATAGTTTGAGGCTCACCCTCAAAATGAAAGTACCA
>JBCEWC010004831.1:0-26314 GCA_038996855.1 Solanum aculeatissimum
AAGAAAAAGAAATCGTACCTGTTGAAATGAGGAGTGATTGAAGGAGAGAAATGGGGGCTTGTATTGGAAAGAGGAGTTACAATATTTGTATAGAAGGAGAGAGAGTGTGTCAGAGAAAGATGAAGGGACTTATACAAAAAGTGTATGGGTCCCACGAAATCTTATAGCCAACTTTTTAAAAACTTTGATCTTTATATGTAATATATATGAACTATAGCTAATATTTGTTATTTATAGTAGAATGTTTGCTCAATTGTGTAAATTTTCCTAGAATTAATATGCTATTATTTGTTGTCATCTATGTTCAAAAAATTATTTAGCTGGACCATCCCACGTAGTATTTTCTTCCGCACCCATATTCCAAATCGCTCTTTTTCTATGTCATCTTGCTAAGGTATGTATATACACTCTCAAAGTATTGGATTCAATTTTTATATGTTCAACCCCCGCATACATTGCACTTTTGCAATTTAGTAAAATAAATAATGTTTATTGATTAAATGTGCATGAACAAGTGAGAGAAATCTCTGTTTGTGCAAACAGAAGGTGGAGATGAGTTAATTTGAGCATGAAACGTTACTTGGAAAATAGTTTTCGGGTCAAAAATGCCCTTGTACTATCAGAAAGGATTAAAAATATTTTTCATTTATACTTTGGGTTATTTATGCCCTTGTACTATCAGAAATGAGTCAAAAATGCCCTGATACTAATGGAAAAGTATCAAAAATACCCTTGATTTATACTTTGGTCCAAAAATGTCTTTGTCAATAATACTTTGGTCCAAAAATACCCTTATTATTACCAAATGGGTCAGAAATGTCTTTCTTTAAATGAATGTATGTATATATTTTTTCTTTTAAAACATATTGTAATCCTAATAAATGCCCTTCATTTATAGTTTGGTCCAAAAATATCCTTATCGTCAATACTTTGGTCCAAAAATTCCCTTATTGTTGTTTAATGGGTCAAAAATGTCTTTTTTCAAATAAGTTTATTATTTATTTTATTTTTAAACACATGATTTTCTTACAGTATTTTTAAAAATTAGTAAGTATTTCTCCTACTTCAATTTGAGAAAAAAAATTAAAAAATATTTTTCTTACTTTATTATAATTACTATTTTTATTGTTATCTAACAAAAATTAATGTTTAGTTTACTATGATCTTATATTTATGACATATATTATTTGCTACAGGGGGTACGATGTTCTATTTTAATTGATAAAATGAGATTAAGAAAATAATTATTTTCTTGCATTTTTATTAGTTAATGTGATTTAAAAAAATAAAATAACAAAAGAATTCTTTAAAAATAATATTTTTATTAGGAATACAATATGTCGAAAAAGAAAAAATATATATATACATTCATTTAAAGAAGAGGATTTCTGACCCATTTGGTAACAATAAAAATATTTTTGGACAAAAGTATTATTGACAAAGATATTTTTGGACCAAAATATAAAACAAGGGCATTTTTACCCTTTTTCATTAGTATCAGGGTATTTTTGACCCATTTCTGATAATACAAGGGCATAAATGACCCAAAGTATAAACGAATGACATTTTTGACCCTTTCTGATAGTACAAAAGTATTTTTGATCATTTTCCCTTTTCTTTATTTTAAAAAAGGGAAAAGGGTCAAAAAAACCTTTATAATATCAAAAAAGGTAAAAAATGTTCTCCGCTCATACTTTGAGTCATTTATGCCCTTATAGTTAGTAAAATGAGCCAAAAATGCCCTCATTCAAACGGACTTAACCGAGAAGCGTCAATTAATTTTAATTAACTTTTCTATCCTTCTCTTTATCTAAACTCAACTCCATTCTTATCCTAAATTTTATTTTTCCCCCTTTCAAAACCCTAGCCTCCTCTTCTAAATTTCTCAAATCCACTTAATTGGGAGTAATTTTTTTCTTCAATTTATGATAATTTCAAGTTAGCTTCATTGTCTCAAAGTTCTAGTTTTTCATATGAATATAAGAGCAGATGCTATTGTGAAACTTTAGCACTTCATTTCATATGGTGGACTCCTTCAAATCCAGCGAGATAATTCTTTTTCTTGTGAAATCGCAAGGTGAGTTTCAATTAATTCAAATTCTTTTCAAATTGCCAAACAGGCCCGATATAGAAAAAATTCTTTTTCTTGTGAAATCTATGGATTTTCAAGCTGCTCGATATACTAATGAGGTTTCTCAATTGTGAAATCATATTTTTGTTGCTTTTTAATTTACACAAATCAAAGTAATATGTCTTTCATGTGATGACAGGATAATACTCAAGGAGCTGGAGCTAGTTCTAGTTCAAGAAAAAGTAAAAAGAAAGACAATGATACAATCTCAACTCCCAGTGTACCTCATTCAGGTGACATAAATGGGGAAGCAGAAATTGAGTTTCAAACTGAAGTGGGGACATAACAATCACAATCATCAGTTTATTCAACCACACAACCTTATGGTCCTGAAGTTGGTATTGAAGAAGATCCATCACATAGGCCAATGGTTGTTTTTGAGGAATTGACAAGGATGAAAGAGAGAAAGAACAAACCTAAGCCAGCAATTGGATCAAGGAGAATTGGATTTACTGGAGATGCTAGTGGAGTGTCACTACCAATAAATTTTCCTTATTCACCAACTAAAACTATTTGGAAGGGTAAGACAGCAACTACACTAAATGAGCTACAAAATGAGGGAAAAAAGAAGAGATTGAAGATGATGGCCAGAAAGGAACAAGGAATTCCAGCTAATGATGATAATGATGCTAACTTTTAAAGATTAGGGAATGGATGAATGGTACTTGATGTTTTGCCTGAATGTACTTGGGATATTATCTTGAACAGTGTTTTGGTGGTTCTTTTTCAAATTTACATTCACATTTGACTTGTGGATGTGAATTTGGTTGGATGGTTTAATTTCTCTTGTTGATAGTTGACACTAAAACTTGTTAGTGTTTGAATGTTTTTGGTGTTGATATGCAGTAAATTTGCATTTTGTGTAATGGTTTAAAGTGAATACTTATTCCTCTGTTTAGATTAATGATTTGACACTTGTCTTGTTAGTTATTGATTTTTTTTGGTATTGTGATGAGTAGTATTTGATTCTTTTTGGTATCTTGGACACTTGTCTTGTTAGTATTTAACTCCTCTGTTTGATTCTTTTTATATATGTTGCTTAGATCAAAAGACATTTCAACACATTAAGGTGAACTTGAAGTGCAATTTGTTTGTGTCTGCACAAAAAGGAAATTTCTGCTATGGAAGTTGAGAATCAGAATTCTATTCCTTCCTATCAGATCAGTAGCCTTAAGTTCTCCGTCAATGTATAACAACTTTCAAAATCTGCTCAAATGCAGCATGGATTGAGCTCATTACAGGAGATATTGTACGGCTCGGCTAAGACTTATGCATACATGAAAGGGAGTTTATTGTTTGAAAAAATCAAATTTGGGATGTTGCTCTAAAGTGTTCCAAAAGCACCAGGGCTGTGTATGAGGAACTTGAAAAATATGGAGACCTGGAGAACCAAGTATTATGCCGTGACCAGGTTGAGGAAATTGAACTTGCAAGAATTGAAACAAAAATCATGTTGTAATTCATATTTAAATCACTTACAAGGAAGAATAAATCAATTCATGAACCACACGAACAAATGGGAATCAACAACACAATTTATCCTTCAAACAATCATCAAACTCGCAACTAGAATTAGTAGTCTTTTGCAATCTGTCCAGACGTGTTTTATGGATGAAAATCACTGAGAAAACTGACGTTAATGTCGTGTGTTCAACCCTAAATCAGTAGGGAAAAACGTGCAAAAGAAATAAACAAAAAGAGATATATACCATGTAAAACCTAATCCTAAAAAGTGTAGGAAAACTAATCCTGATTGAACTAGGATTGTCCAGTTGTGTCCTTTCCATAACCCTGACCACGTTTCTTGGTGTTGTTCACGTCCAAATGTGACCTCTCATGAAGTTCTACTTTTGCTTGATGCTTCCCATGCAGTGGTACCTTCCACGGACACCTTCATGAGTCGTGAAAGGCACCAACACTCATGAAAGGTGTTGTGGTGTCTTGCCTTTGAATTTGGAGCTTGTTCACTGCCTTGGTGCTTTTCATGAGCACTTCCATGGCTCGTGGAGTGCACCAAGAGTCATGAAAGGGCTCGTTCTAAAGACCTTAGCCACGAAATTATTGCCTTCTCCTGGATGAGGCAGATTCATGAGGCGTCAAACACACCACGGGTTGTGAACCCCCTCGTGGTGTGCTCCTTTGCTCCTCTTTGTCCCGTGTTGTTTCAAACACTCATCAATAGCTTGGTTGATGCTTCACCACAATCCCTTGTATTCATGTGGCCCAGCAAGCGCACTGGTTGGCATAGACTTCCACGCATACCATCTTCAATTCACTCCTCAACAAGATGCTTTGATTTCTTCCGAGATAGCCTTACACTTGCGTGTTTTATCGACTCCTTAACAAGATGCTTTGATTTCTTCCGAGATAGCCTTACACTTGCGCGTTTTATTGTTGCCTTGGCGTTGTCAAAGTGTTACCAGCCTGCATGTTGTTGAGTCCAAGGATTGTATAGCATGTTAAAGTTCCTCAAGAATGATCCTTTGAAGCATATTTGTGAAATTAGGCCAAATCAGTCCATTTTCTGGCAAATCCCAAGAAATCCTTGTTTTCCTACAAAATAAACATAAAACTTGTATCAAACTAACAAATACACTTAAGAACTCACAATAATCCTATGTTTAGTATCCTTAAAGTCTTATTTTCATGACTTATCAGCGAACCATTGAGTAGTGATCAGTTGCTAGTTAAAATAGCTAAAAGCAAGCTCAACAAGGTCCGTGATGATAAAAATGAAAAGCTCACAAAGTCGGAGGAGCTTGTTCGGCTGTATGATCTACTGTTACAGAATACTGCTGATCTTTCTGATCTAGTTATATTAGTTCTGGTAGAGATAGAAAAATGAAAGAAGTTACCTTAGCTGAAGAGTGCGAGCTGAAAAGTACATTTTCCCGAGCAAAAAGGTGCTTCTACTTAGCAAAGTCCTACAGTTTGGTGGGAAAGAGGACAGAAGCTTATGCCTTGTACTCACGAGCTCGTTCTTTAGCTGATGCAGCTCTTATGAAACTGCAGTCTGCATCTGCTGCTGATCAGGTCATTATCATGGAATTGAGAACACCGTATAAAGAGAGCAGAACTAACAGCTGTGCTGAGCATGCCAAAGGAATTATGGATGAGGAAAAGGCTTCAGAAAATCTCACGAAAAAGATATCTAATATCTCATTGAATGGAACTGATAAGAAGATGGATAAAACTTCTCAGGGAAAAGTTGGATACGTACGAATCAGTTGTTTGTGAAGCCAACATGAAGGTTGTTCCTCAAATTGAAACTTTTTAGACCTGGCTTATAACCTTACAGAGTGCTTTTTTCATTGATCATCGTTTTTCAGTTGCACCACATAGTTGAGGCAATTTTGTCAAATTTTAAGCTGCAAAATTCTTCAATGTGCCTTTGGAAAAATTTTCTACACCTGAGAAGTTAGAAATTTCATTCTATATGCCGTGTTTTTTCTGAAATTCTAATTTTGGAACACATTTCAAAAGAATAATTGAGATGGCCTTCATTTGGTTACAAAAAAAAATCCAATTTGTATTCTTTTAAGGAAACATAAATATAACAAAAGAATTGTATGGCTCTCAAATTTGTATCACCATTAAGGGTGTCAAAATGAACCCAAATATAGGTAATCCATCCAAAATTTTATGGGTTGAACTCAAAATAATTTTAATTGGATTCAATCTCAACCCGTTCAAGTCTTAACCTATATCAAAAGAATCTTCAATTGAGCCCAATTTAATCTTCAATTTCAACCCGCTCTAAGGCTCTTTACTTGCATTGATGTAATGTATGTTTTCTATCTATTTTATATTTTCTATCATTTATCTATCAAATTGTAACTTTTTATTGTTATATTTTGAGTTGAAATTCAAATTGTGATTATAAAATAATAATAATAATATATTAGAATTATTGTGATTGAGCGGGTCAAATTAGGCGGATCATGACCCAACCCGAATTTGAGCCCAAAGTAAGTTTGGGCAGGTCATAACTCAACTCAATTTCAATTTCAACCCATTCTAACATTCTCAATTTCAACCCAATCCGCCCGTTTGACACCCCTAATCACCATAATCCATTACTACCACTTTGTGGCAACTAATCAGCGATAATAACACTTGTTTCCAGTATCCAAACCAAGAAAATATCAACTACTAAGTAGCATTGTTATTCATTACTGAAAATTCTTGAGATGATGATGATGTAAATATTGAATAAATTCTCCATTTTAGAGAGTAAATGAGAGTCGTTTGAGAGAAATTAAGGAAGGTATGAGGAGTTGTGTAAAGAAAAAGCAACAAAATATGATTTCACAATTGAGAAACCTCATTGATATATTGAGCTTAGCAACTTGAAAATCCACAGATTTCACAAGAAAAAGAATTTTTTTCTACATCGGGCTTGACAACTTGAAAAGAATTTGAATTAATTGAAACTTACCTTGCAATTTCACGAGAAAAAGAATTATCTCCCTGGATTTGAAGGAGTCTACCATATGAAATGAAGTGCTACAGTTCCACAACAACATCTGCTCTTATATTCATATGAAAAACTAGAACTTTGAGACCACTCATAAACAATGAAGCTAACTCGAAATTATCAAAAATTGAAGAAAAAAGTTACTTCAAATTAAGTGGATTTGAGAAATTTAGAAGAGGAGGCTAGGGTTTTGAAAGAGGAAAAAATAAAATTTAGGAGAAGAATGGAGTTGGGTTTAGATAAAGAGAAGAGTAGAAAAGTTAATTAAAACTAATTGACGCTTCTCCGTTAAGTCCGTTTGACTGAGGTCATTTTTGACCCATTTTACTAACTATAAGGGCATAAATGACCCAAAGTATCAACGGAAGACTTTTTTGACACTTTTTGATAATACAATTTTGACCCTTTTTTCTTTTAAAAAAAACATTAATCAAATTATTATATAAAAAGAAAAATATTTTATTAAAAAAAAAAATCTTTTTTCATACAAAAAGACGCCCTTAGTTGTGATAAGTTGATATGATTTGTTTTTCTTAAAGAAAAAATATATGATTTGGCTAAACCATGGAGTCATGGATAAAGCTGGCAACGGAATCGGGATTTATCAATACCGGTCTGATTCCGTCTCGGTAAAGTACTGATTCTGACACCGGTTCGGTACAATGTCGATGTATATCGCTTAGGGATAACCAGTAGGGTTAACGGGAAGAGAGGACGTTTTTGTGCCAGTAATTATCGGTTCCAATCCGGTACCAGTACGGTAATTACCGACAAATTAAAAAAAATTAAAAATTGGATTGGACTGTTGGGGTGGGCCCGCCTCCTACGGGTCTTTCAATAAAATAGCCGTTTTAAACAGCTCTTTTTGGGTTTTTTTTAATTGTAATATATATATATATATATATATTCAAAATTACCTCCCAATTTTCATCTATAAATACCCCAGCCCTTTTATATTTTTTTCATCTCAATTCTCTTAATTTCTTACTCAATTCTCTTTACTATCAAATTAATTAAAATATATTTATTATTTAGTAGTTACTCTCTCAATATTATTAATTAGTAAAATCTTAATATTATTTAGTTAATTAGTTTGCTAATTTTGGTGGGCTATTTTGGAATTTGGAGCAAATTTTGGTGGATCAATCTCCAAATATTCAAGTTTCAAGTTTCAAGTTTCATCAACTTCGGCTTCTACGTCTGCGTAAAGCAGACGTTCGGTACATTCGTTCCAACTTACAAATTTTATCTTATTAGTTTTTATTCTTTATTAGTTGAATATTTGAATTATTTATTTTTTGTGTATTCATAATTTCATATAATATTTAATTTTATTACCTGTATCATTTTAGTTTAACATGGATTCCGATAGAAAAGGAAAAGAAAAAAATATTTTTTTTGGTGGAATTGCTAAAGCTTTAATTGGTAAAAGTGGTGGTTCTTCAAAATCTAAAACAAGACAATCGATACATAAAATTAATACGGAAGATTTTACACATGTCAACGATACTTGTTTTAATATTGATTCTAATACCGAGTTAGATCATGAATTTCTTGAAAATAGATTTGGTAATTTTAATGAGAACTTAGATGAAGATGATAACGAAATTAATGAAGATGATGATGAAACTCAACCACCATATACTACTACTATTCCCCCCGCTTCCGCTCCCCCCGTACATCCATCGACATCTAGTAGGCCTAGGATGGAACATGTAAAAAAATCTGTTGTTTGACAATTTTTGACACAAAATGAAGATAAAACTCAAACAATTTGTAATAAATGCAAACATGTTTTAAACCATAAAATTTTAGAAAAAGGGGGTAGAATGGGTCATTTGAAAAATCATTTGATGCATTGTTGTAAATTAGAATTTTTACAAGCTCAAGCTATAGCGGATGCAAAAAAACACGGAACTTCCCTTCCCAAACCAAATTTTTGGTCTTTATTATTCAACTATTTATTCTGTTTTACCAAATATTTATGTTATTTTTAATAAATTTTCTTTGTTTAAAGATAATCCAAAATTTAAAGATTCGGTTAAAAAAATGATTGACAAATTTAAAAAATATTTTTTTCCAATTCCTCAAGTCTATTTAACTACTTGTTTATTTAACTCAACATACAAAGAAATAGGTGCATCTCGAATGGTAGATATCATATATTCAAATTTAGATATTGAAGACGATGAAAATAACCAATCATATAATTTGACAGTAGTTAAAAGTAGCATTAAAACAAAAGTTAGGAAATTATATGATTTATATAATTCTAATATAGAAGAAAATTTACAATATCAAGAACCCGGACCATCTAGGTGTAGATACGAGGACAACATTGATGACATATTAGAAAAGTATCTCAAACTTACTTCTAACGAAAAAATAATTTTGATAAATATATTAACCAGGGTACAGAAAACATAAATGATGCAGAGGGGAAGCCACAACTTATGGAATGGTGAAAGAATCGCGGTAAAGCTTTTCCAAAACTTCAGCGGGTGGTTTGTGATGTGCTAGCTATTCAAGCATCGTCGGTGATTTCTGAAGGCACTTTTAGTGCGACAAGATTTCAACTAGGAGACCATAAACATTCACTAGCAGCGGATAGTTTAAAAATTTTAGTTTTCGTCAGAGACTGGATTAATGCAAAGCGGAGAAATTTAGGTGTCCAACTTTTCCGTCTCAATTTGAAACCGATATAGATAATATTTTATCGGAATCAAGTGAAGACAACATGAATTTTATTGAGGAACAAGCTCAAGAACCAATTACCGAAAATATAATAATAGAAATGTTAAAAACACTTAGACAAGATTTTCAATGTGGTATAAGATATTAGTATATTACTATAAATAAGACCTAATTAAAACAGAAACCTTCCTAGAAGGTGGCTGTGTAGATTAGGTTCTTCTCTAATATTTGTACAATACTACAATTTAAAGTAACATAATAAAATTAATTTTGTTAACTTTAAAATATAAAATGGAACATTCAAAACTTTAAAGTTTAAATTTTATATTTTAAAATTTTGAAATTTAAACTTTTAAACTCAAAGTTTTAAATTTGAAAACTTAAAAAGTTTAAACTTTAAACTTATATATTTGATAATATATAACTTTAAAACTTTAACTTTAAAGTATAAAAAACATATATAGTGATAATTTTAAACTTAAAAGCTTATATAGTGATACTTTTATTAAACTTTTAAAAATCATTTTAAAGTTTAAAACTCATTTTCATCTGCTTCATTCAGTTTTTAACGTGAAATAACATTGACAAGTTTAAAATTATTTTTACTGAAATCATAAACAAACATAGTTAGATGAAAAAATGAAACGACAAGATGGATAGTAAGTAAAATTTAAAATAAGCAGAGACTTTCATTCAACTTGAAAGAAAAGTACAAACTTTGGCTATGACCATGGGCTAATATGCCATTTTAAAAACATCATGAAGAAATTTAAAGCATAAACAAACATGAGCAAAACAAAATAGAGGTGGGTCTCAGGCCTCCTCTAGATTTCCACCTATTTTAAAACAAGAAACTAAGTCTCTATCTATCGAGATGAGCGGGGAATCAAGAGAGGGTTGATGACCAATTCGACACTTGTTTGTCTGGCTCAGCCTTTCAAATTCCTGACACCTCAGCTGCATCATCAATAACAACATCAATCTTCTCGAACAGATCCTTGATTCCTTCCCCTAAACCATCACCATTGACATATTCTCGCATCGGAAAAGACGGGTACAGATGAGGTATTAGCCTAGCTAGTGCTTGATTAACTTTCTCGCTTGGTGCCTCCCAATCATCATCTTCCAAAGTGACATACTCTAAACCAAACTTTGACTTCTTCGTCGGCAACAGGATGGGCTCAGTGATACCTTGAAAGTGTTTTCCTAGTCTAAAACCTGGGCTGAATCCACTTCCGAGCATAAATATAGCTATCATTTTATAGACAACAGACATAGAAGGTCCAGGTGTCAAATCATCACCGGTGATATTCACTATCTCCACGGTGTAAAAATTAAATTCTCTAATAACATTGTCAATAATTGGTGCATACACATTTGAATGATTTCCCTCACCATAGATAATCACTTCACACTCATTCCATACAAATTTCATCATCTAGTGAATGGTAGAAGGCAACATCCATCCATATGAATCCAAGGCCTTCCTAATAATATTTTGTAACGAGTATCAATGTCCATCACTTGGAATTCAACAAAAAAATCAATAGGTCCCACGTGGATTCCTAAGTTCACCGCTCTCAATCTGTCTCTTTGACCCCTCCCCATCAAAAGCTCTTACGTTAACCTAACATTGATGGTTTTTTTTATACCAAAATTCAACTGTTGGAGAGTAGACAAAGGACATATATTCAGACCACACCCATCATCAATTAGAACCAAATTCAGAATTATGTCACAACACCTAATTGTGATATGAAGTTCTTTGTTGTGCATTGATCCCTCAAATGACATTTTTCATCACCAAAGTTGATATGATGTCCTCGGGTAACCCAACTTATCATAGCCGCCAAATTATCACTATTTGTCTCTACAGGCACATAGGTATCTTCCAATGCTCTCATTAATGCCTATCTATGCCATTGTGAACTCACCAACAATGCCCATATAGAAATTTGACCAGGCGTCTTCTCCAAATATTTCACAATAGAATATTCCTCAAGCTATATTCTTCTCCAAAACTCTTCAGTCTCGACTTCACTTATCGACCTCTTGTGTAAATCTTTCTTACTCGATCCTTGAATTGACTTTTCTGGCATATAATATTTATTCGAATTGATCAGACCATATGCATTGATAGTTTCAATCACAAGCTGTCTCAGTAGGAACTCCTCTCAGTACCAGAGCAACAACCTCTAGTGTGTCAAAATCACAATCTTTGATTTCTTAGTGAGGCAAAAAGATGCCACTCTTCTCCAGACTTTCAGTATTATCGAGGACTATTTTCTTTTTCACGCACCAATCTTCCTTTTTCTCGATCATACTGATAGTGTTCTCCCTGTGATTAGGCAAAGGATTACTATTTATATTGGGAGCGACAGTCTAAAAAATAACCATATCATATTCAATCAAATTGTAGATCTTGTGCTTCAGATTTATACAGTCTTCAGTGTCGTGTCCAACACTGCTACAATGATAAGAATATCTCTGGTCACTCCTAAAAAACTAAGAACTCGCGTCCATTACTTTTAGAGAAATGGGACGGATCAATCCTGCAACTAACAACCTCTCAAATAACTTTGTCCATATTTTGACAAGTGAAGTGAACACCCTAGGAGGTTTTTTTTCTTAGCTTGGATGATGAAGGTTATAGGTTTTTTGTGGAGGTGGGAGTATCTGATGGTAATTTGGAGAGTTCTGGCAAGGAGGTGTAAAGGTTTAGAATCTTGAGTATGGTGGGGCCAGATAATTTGGTTGTGGGGTTTGGTAGTTTGGGGTGGAGTAATTAGTGGGAAGAGTTTGATAAATTGGTTGGACATTTGAGTAATTTGGTGATGGAGTTTGGAAATTTGGGTGGATATTTGGGTATTGCAGGGAATGGTAGTGAGGGGGAGGTATTTAGAAATTTATAGGTGGAGTTTGATACCCTAGTTGGGTATAACAAATGGGGAATGAATTTGGGGCAGATTGAAAATGGTCTTGAGAGCAGAATTTTTGGGGTTGCTATTAGAGGGTCTTCTCTTATCTTGCGTGCCCGAAAATAGATGATACATCCTCTCTCTTTTTCTTTAAAAATCTTGAAGTTCCAGCTGAATTCGACCCACGGGTGATCTTTCCCATTCTAAGTCCATCTTCAATAGCTTCTCCAATCTTGACTATCTCAGCCAACTTCTTCGCAATAAGCAATATCATCCTGTCAAAATTCTAGCTCTTGGGAGCGTATAAATATTTCAACAACCTCTTTTTTAGACATGGGAGGTTGTACTCTAGTAGCCTCTTTTTTCCATCTATATGTATATTCACGATAACTCTTTGTAGATTTTTACTTAATCTTTTCCAAGGAATAGTGATCTGGAACAATCTCAACATTATAAGCAAACCTTTCCACAAAATCCTTAGTCATGACATTCCAGCCAACCCACTGATTCACTTCTTGGGAGGTAAATCATTCTAAGGCCTCCCCTCTTAAACTTTGACTGAAAAGTCACATCAACAATGCCTCGTTCTTCCCCACACCCTCAAGTTGATCACAATAAGCCCTCAAGTGAGCTAAAGGATTTTTAGTTCCCTCAAAAGTATCAAACTTTAGAGTCTTGAACCCTTCTGGAAGGTCCAAATCAAGATAAATACACAAATCTTCATAGTTTAGGTCTGCGATATCCGGTGCATAATGATACTGTCTCATGGCTTTCACTATTTCTTTCTTTATGCTCAATTTTGCTATTTCTTTTGTGGCCTTCCACTCCTCCTTCTCCTCATAGTGATCTATTTCGAAGTAGGTGGTATATGGGATATGTGATTTGGTAAGGACTGGGATGTGGACAGGGACTTTAGTAGGCAAGGTTTCAGTGATAGGTAGGGTTTAAGCATACTGGTCAGGGGTCTGGTTTTCAGGAAGGACTATCTAGGGGTTGGTAATATTGTGATTTTGAAGGGGAATAAAGGCTTGGACATTATTGATACTCAAATTTTATAAAATAGGTGGTTCTTGGGATAGGGGATTGGGATAATATGTATTGAGGATGGTTAAATCAACGATATGGGTGTTTTGGACAGGGGTAATGGGTGGATTAGTCAATATAGGGATAGGTTGGTTCAGAGGAGAAAAGCGGAGTGGAGGCCTCCCATCATCTGCACTGGGAAGATTAGTAGTGATGAATAAGTTTTTCAACTCTTGGGTTCTCTTCCTATCAACCCTCATTTTGACTATCTACTACATCAGTTGTGCGATTAGTTTGTTCTGCTCGGCAGTGATAGGATCTACCACAGTAATCTCAAATAAACAAGCATCCTCCTTATTTTTAGTTATTGTTGTCTTTCCTTTTGATTGGTTTTGGTTGAGGAAGGAACTTTTATAAGCTTTTGATCTGGTGAAATATGAATGGTCAGTCAACTTATCAATCACAGATCAATTCTAATTACCTGCGGAAGGAAAATCACTAAAAAAGGCAATTGTGTTAGTTTTCTCAAATTAACAGGCAACACAAGATAACACACATAGATCAATAAACACACAATTGATGTTTTATTCGGAGATAAACTAGCCCACACGTACAGGGAAATAGAAAATAGACAGGACTTTGTCTATGTGATTTTGGAAATAGTGTATCAGCAAGGTTGACATGCATTGAGTTGAGGTCTTCTCCCATCTATCGTTGAAGGTGGAAAAGAGGGAAGAAAAAACTTTTGAAAAATAGGGATCGAGCCTAGAAAGGCTGCCTACATATCTCATAAAGGATAAATTAGGCCTTACGTAGTTTGATAAGTACAAGGATAGCTTAATTCAATAGTACTTTATTACATGGAAATTTGAAAATTACAGAACAAAGATAATGCTAGAAACAAAAGTTGTCTCTATTGAGACTTCTTCTTCTGATCTTCTGATCTTCTTTTCCGTTCTTGACTTTAAGTCACTCTGTTGGTGGAATGTCAAACCTATCTCCATCTTCTTCATCATCTTCTTTTATCAGACCTGGGAGGGCACAATGAGGGTTCTTTTGCTTCAACATAGCTATCTCCCTTTGAGTGGCCTCGAGTTCCATGCCCACTTCACTAGTTTGAGCTAGTACAACTCCAAGAGCTTCTTTTAGAGTGGGTTAGTATTTTTGGAGTATCTTATTTGTCTTATCCAACCTTTCCTTTTTGTTCTTGGTAATTTTGATTTCTTCATAAACTTCAACAATTCTGGCCAACAAAGCCTCTGTGACTTGATCCACCTCCTTGGGTTTTCCTTCTATCTCATGAATCTCTTGAGTGACCTGTCATAGTCTTCTAATCAATGCCTCTTAAGTTCTCTCAGTGTTCTGATTCTTTTCCATGTTGACAACAAATGCAACTTTTACTGAGATAGGAGAATGAGTTTAGAAGTAGGTTATGGGTTTGGAATTTGTTGGGGAATTTGAGACTCGAAGAGTATTTTCTCGAAATTTTGATAGTGACTATTGTTTATGCTTAGGGATTTTAAAAATAAATTTTGAAAAGGAGTGGGCTAAAAATTCTCCAAATGAAACAACATAATCACAAAAATAGTTATTGCGCGTCCTAGGGGAGTATGTGACCCTTTTTGTCCCAAGGGTTAGCCTATCATTTTGAAGGATGTATTATGCCATTTTAAATATTTCATTATCCTCAAAAGTAAATTCTATTAATAGATAAAAGGCGTTTACAAAGCAAAATAATGGGGGATACATTTTTTAGAAAAGGAAAAAATGCAAATACAAGAAAAAAACAACCTACGCAGGGGAGAAAACTAACTAGAAGAAGGTCTCATTCTATTTCTTGCTTTCTCCACCTTTTCTTGAATGTGGTGTATGTGGAGCATAAAGAAAGGCTCAGCTAACAGGGCTCGATCCGGTACTAGAATTTGTTAAAGAGTGGTGATCTATCGTTCCAATTTTTGATCCTGTTAGACCAAGCATGTTCTTGCATTGCTTAGCTCTTGTGACATACAGGCTAAGGCTCCATACATCTCATACTACCTCTGTCAAAGCTCTTGCTCCCTTCTTAGATATTCCTGTTCCCTTTGTTGGAACTCTTGTTCCCTGCACAAGTACTCTTGTTCTCTTTGTTGGATTTCTCATTCTCTCTTATCCCACTATTGTTGAAAGAGTTGGCTTTGAACTTGGACTTTTGATTCTACATCCTCTAGCTGTGGGTTAAGATGAGGTCTCGGAGTGAGTGTCTGTTGCAAGTCCATACTCAACCATTATTTATATCCTTCATCATAACTTGCATCGTATCTATCTTTAGCAATTATTTTCTCTTCTAAAAAGATGCACACGGACCATTCTTAGTGAATGTCATCGCATAAGACACCCTGTCACAACCTTCGTAATCTATGACATACTGACTAGTATCTTCTCGTTTAGGCACGACTTGTATTCTCTTGAACTATCTCATTACTCAGTTAGGAGAGTAAGACCTCATACCTCGGATACCCATAAGGACCAAGAAAGGGAACCGTTTCCCTAGCATTGCAATTCTCTTAGATATGAAGTGATCAAACATCCAAGAGACATTGTCTTCTATCAAATTGTGAAGAGCTTGTGCCCATCCTTTTTTTCCCACCTCATTTTGAAATGTTGGATAGTTAACAGAAGTTGGTGATGAGCCAATGAGACCCTTCCATCGTGCTTTTCCAAGTATTGTTTCCATTTTTCAACCTTCGTGGCCAAATGTTGGGACATCCACTATTAAAGCAACAAATTGCATCCTTGAAAAAATTGAAACCCATTCTTGCATAGGATGAGATATCTATAGATGTTGGTCAAGATAACTGGCGCCATATTATAATATTTATTTTGGCCCTCTTTACCAATGCCATAGAAAATGGCATGTGTCACCATGATAATTCTTGATCAATTACATTCGTCTGATCCCGGGGGAACATCATAGTCCGTAAAAGGCATATAGAAAACTAAGGCTTAGGTACTAACCCAGGAAGAATAATCATGAAATTCATTAGAAAATCTCCTGAAATACCTTTTGTGTCCCTAACACTGAAAGAACTTCATAAAAGGAATATTTGGGGTATCCAACCAATCTGTTTGCACAAGGAAAATCATATCCTTCATTTCCTTACTAGTTGACTTATTCGGTATCAAGATTTTGTGATCGGGGTGTTTTATCCTTTTTTTATTCAATCCTTTAGATTCTAAGCAATCCCAGATTTCTTCATTTGTCCGTGTCATTTAAAAATCCTCAAATCTGAACACCATTCTCTTACTATCCGAGAACCGAGTGATAACTTTGATAGATGCAGGGTATGCTTGGAGATCCATCAACGAAGGGAGATGTCCTAAATGAGTAGTGACTTGACTTTGTGAATACTCATTAAGGTTATTCCACCAAACACGAAGTAGATCAGGACTCTTGGTGACCATGTCAAATTCTAGAAATTGTTCGGCCATCTACAAAAGCAAAATATATTAGAAACCCCCCAAACCCGTTAACAATGACTTATTTAAATGATAGATACATCCTTCAAATTAAACAGATAATATGATCATCCAGTTGGGTCGGGGGCTACTTTGGACTTAAGGTGGGCTACTAATGGGCCCAATACCCCTTGGGTATTGGGTCCACTTATGAAAATGCTCTTACAGGGTTTGGACTTAACTCTACTCTAAGTGTCTAAGAGTGGGCTTCATTTTGAAAATGGACCGCTGACCTAGGCGGACTACCTAGGATGGAGACGTTAACGACCGTTGACCGCGTACGATCAACTCATTTGGTGAGGGTACCCCGATGGAAATATTTGGATTGAATGGTTGCAACCCACACAACCATCATTTAATTAGAAAATAAAAAAGGCCAAGTGATGGAGATGTTATGTAGGAATGATAGTTTATTATAATTCGAAATTTAAATATGTAAAGGCGCAAATAAATAAATTAAAGTAAAATAAATAATTATTACAATCCTAATAGTTAGTCAAAAACCTAATCTATGGTTAGAACCTAAATAAATCCCAGCAGAGTCATTATTTCTGTTAATTAGGAAAATAATGGCATTTTTTCACAAAATTAAGTTAATAGTTAATTTGTTGAAGTAAAACCAACTTTTTCAAAAATGAACAGAGTCGTCACTTAATCTTTAAGAAAAAATCAACAAAACTTTTTAAATTTTAAGACCTAACAGAAAATCTTAAAATTTTTAGAGACAAAGGGTAAAGGGTTCAATTTCTACTTTGAGAAGAACTTAATTATTCAAAGTAGTCATTAACTTGCGGTTGACCGAAGTTTAAGACATTTGACTAACTTTGAAAAATCTTACTTTAACACCAAATATCACTAAATTAACATAAATGGTTGACTTCGGGGGATTAAATTAGATTAAAAGAAAACAAACATAATAATGTTAGAGTTAGAACAACAAATATTTAAAATAAGTAAACATAACAAGTAATAAAAAGTGAAACTAAGCTAAAGCAATTGGGCTTGGCAGGCCCAATTCAAATAACCTATCCTAATTCTACGGTTTGGACCTGCCTGGCCCATTTCCTCCTTTGTTGTTGCTGCCTCTACTCCTTTGGCATTGGGCTTTTGTCCTATTTAATATCGTATACGAGAATTGTATACTTATATATACAAATTGTATATAGCCATCTTTCAAGCTTCCACAACCTGTATCTGGTTACTAGCGACTCAGGGGATACTCGAGATGCAAGAGAGGAAGATGCGTTCATAGTGAACTCAGAGAATACACAAGCAAAAATAATGAAATAAATTAATATGTAGTCTAACAAAAAAGAGGGAGAGGGAAGAGATGAGAATAGAGAAGCATACAGAATATAAGCATGGTTATTACTAAGATGCATATGAATGGAAGACACAAAGGGATATATCTAAGCAAACAAATAGTCAATTTGTTAAAGTTGAAGCCATCACAGGAACATGTGTATACTGACAGTAAGGATTCTCATGAATACAAGCAGATAGAAAACTAGTAATTCAAACTTTGATAATGAAAAAATTGAGGAATATTCAAACCAAATGCATATCTTTCTAATCAAACGTTTAAATATGTCACGACCTAAAAATGGATGTGAAGGCACTTGCTCAATCTGCCCAGAACAAGTCAACCTTAACCCAACGAGAAGCAAAAATAACATGTGGAAGTACTAAATAAAAGAGATAACTAAAAAGGAAAATCTTCATAGGCTTAAATACCACCTTAGGATCGGTTGTCGCGTATACAAGAAAATAGCAATACAGAAAACCAAAAAAAGTACAAGTCTGAGCCATCTTTCTTCTCGAATAGAACAAAGCATAAAGAAATAGGAATAAGAGAGTCAGCTAGATGACAACAAGTACCTCTCTAAATCTCTTGGAAGCCTCAAATGATCAAGAAAAAACTACGACTCACTCTCCGGACTCAGAACCTACACAAGTGTAGAAGCAAGGGGTGAGTACCTGATGTCTCTCATGCCACACCTTCTTTTTTAGGTAAAGCGGTTGATGACAAATAAATAACCTAACCGAGGTTAGGGTCGATCCCTCATCGAATATGATAGACTCTAGAGTAGTTCAATTGTAAAGTGGGGTGATTAACCTACTTATCTTCCAAGAAAGAGGGGTTTTTACTATAATTAAAATAAACCTAGACTAATGCAAATGATGTGTAATTAGTAGAAGAGCTAACTAGGGTGATGTGTTCCCCATGATTCTCTAACTCAGTATTATCAGACTATTGCAATCTTCTCCAGTGTGTAGATGTAAGATAGTAAGTTAGGTTTACCTAAACTTTTGATCCAACATATAGGTAAATTTCATCATGGAACGTGATCCATATCAACAATGTGACATTACTAAGCCTTACCTTTTTATCCCAGTACAACCTCCCCTTGATCCGATTTAGTTGATTAGACGAGAACAACTCAATCAAATCTTGTTAATTATGCTCTTTTCCTATTTATTACCTCCTTGATCTGGTAAGTAACACTAGGCATGTTCTAACCTAGGACTCTGTTAAAAATAGTTAAAGTGAACAGGAATAACTAATACATCCTAACATACCTTCCAAGAATTATAAATTATCCTATCTACTTTGTTAGTTCTTCATGGTTCCCACAACCCTAGTCGTGGATTTAGCTATGCAATGATCAGTGTAGATGCATGAATTATGAAGTAAAACAATATAATTTAGCACTTACAAAAAGGAATTGATGAACAAGAAATCCAACTTTTCTAATAGAAATTAAAATACAAATCAAGAGCATCGAAGTTATGTTTCTCTCTCTAAAATAACTAAAAACTATGAACTTGTACGAACTCTGTCCAAACTTAATGAAAAATAACTTAAAAACCTATTTATAATGTCTAAAATACAAAACTAAAATAGAATAGAAAAACTGTGTCGACACACTCCACTGGCAAGTCTATGGCTTGTGCTTTAATCTACAGCTCGTGTGTTGGAGTTTCGTGGACTTCAATTGGATTCGAGAGACTGCTTCTATGAGACTTTTCCACGGGCCGTGGGGAGTTTCGTCTGATAGAATTTAAGAACTTCTCCACTTTTTGATCCTCATGGCACGGTGACACTCCCTGACTCATGAAATGGTTTATGACTCGTCTGCCTCTTCGTAGAGTTTAAATCAGAATATTCACCCCTCGCTGAAAATTACTACGACTCTTTTTCTACAGTCTATGAACATTTCTACGACCCGTAAAGGGTTCTGTGGATCATCAAAAATTGTTGCTTCATCATACTTTGCCCAAAAACCTTCCAACACTAAAATGCTACGAAACAAACACAAAAACACATCAAATCTACCAACATCACTTTGAGAACACATAAAATTCCAAGTTTTAAGCATCAGAAGTGTTATATTTTGACCACACACCAACACCCTCAATTTAAAATTGTTGTTTGTCCTCAAGCGACAGACTCAATCTATGTAAGTAGTACAGAGACACATAGATCTCAACCTAATGGCATAGATTTCACCAAGCTCAAGCACAAATACCCACACCACTTTCAAATATATATCAGATAGCTATCAGGCAAACCAATACAAAATAATATATCCAACATTGCAATTATAATAAGTTATATAACCCCAAATAAGCAACAATCACAGACTTAGTCAAATATCAACAATGTAATGCAAGTGCCATTACAAAAACAAGTCTCATTCCTCACTCCGTATGATATTTTCAAATTCAGTACTTGGGACAATACTGCAAACACTCACTCTCACAAATGATATTCTAATACTGTGACAAATATCATAGGCTTGCCCCTATACCCACGACTAATATATTTGACTAGTTGACTAGGATCACTTTAGGACTTTCTAGACTTGTAACGTAGGCTCAGGGGGCTTTGGTGTGATATTTTAGGAATATAGTGACTAATGGCCCTCCTTGACACTGCATTTTCTAAATTTTTGCCCTACCAACCTATCCTTTTTCTCATTCCCCCTTTTTCTTCCCGTTTTAAGCTTTTAGGGTGCTTTATTCTCATTTTGGACTATGCCTTTATTTTTTCAAAGTCTTTTCCTTCATAACACACTGATTAGACACTTTTTAAATTTTTGTCGCACCCTTTAGCACACTTTCTTCCTCTTTTTCTGTATCACCAGTTTCTCCCTCTTTTCATGATTTTCCTATTACCATCCACCCTCAAACTTAGGCATTTGTCCTGAGTTGAAGTGCACAATATCCATCCTCAGAACTAGGGCCACTTTTGGTTGTCACCCTAAACTTAAGCTTTTTGCTTCAGTCGAGGTACACAATTTTCAAGGAAGGACCAGGGCCAATTTTAGGACTTATCATTTATCAAGGCAAGGTTACTTGGGTATTTACAAAGAAAGAGGTCTATGCAAGGCTCAAACACAGGGATCAAAGGACATACAACATATTTGGTCAGTTATTTAGGTTAAGTGGACGATTAAAAACAATTGCCTAAGATCCTTTCCTAACCAACTCATCTCGGTCTAACTTAGAGTAACAGAGCAAAAGTTTTGAATTTAAATACAGTATATGAATCATGCAATTGAAGCTAACTCACACATGGAACTGCATACATGTCAACACAGACTATTCAGATCATGTTTTTTATCACAATTTAGCCTAACTTATAGAAACAAGCACTGTCAAACAACTAATCATGCATGATTGCTATCAAGACTAACTAATCAAAATTTTTTATGGGTATCATTTTATCAACAAAAACAAACATATGTCATTAGAATCAGTACTATGTGCTATTAATACTACCTAAACATCCTAAACATTCAAGTTCAACAGAAAGTAAATATCTGCAAGGAAAAAGAACACAGGCAAGAAAACCCTTTGAAATAAAAAAATTGGGATAGTTATAGGTCAAGGCTACTTAGACTTCACTAAGGCCTATAACTACCCACACCCTATAAAAAAAGATGTGCATTATCCCTAATGCACATAACATATCAAAAATAAGGAAAGAGGGTAAAAAAGAACATACTTGGGTGCAAAAGCACCTCTCTCTGCCTGGGTTGCGTCCCAAGTAGTGCATGATTTATAATCACGGTACAACTTGGACTATCTGAATACTCAGACTTTATTAATGGCCCAAACCTCCATCTTTAATCATCTCGTCGCTTCATTGACTGACAGACATTGAAATGACTTCTTTATCATTCAACCTAAACTTGAGTTGTCCTGATTCCATGTCCACCAAGGCTCACCTAGTGGCTAGGAAAAGCCTTCTCAAGATGATTGGGACTTTGAAGTCGACCTCGCAATCTAGGATCACAAAGTTTGTAGGGTATATGAATTCATCCACTTTAACAAGGACGTCATATAGTATCCCTATAGGCTTCTTTATCATGCGGTCAACCATCAACAGTCTCATGTTCATCAGGGTAGGGCCTACTAAACCAAGTTTCTTGAAGATTACAAGGGGAATCAAATTTATGTTGGATCCGAGATCACACAATTCCCTTGTGAACTCAACATCATCTATGGTGCAGGGAATGGTGAATGCTCTAGGGGCTTCTCATTTCTGCACCAAGGACCTAGTCTAAATACACTGCAATATTGAAGTTTTTATGAGAGGTTTTGACTCACGGTACACTTCTTTATAACCAGATCCTTCATAAACTTCACATACCCAGGCATCTTCTCCAATGCCTTAATCAATGAGATCTTTATTGGGAGCTACTTTAATATAGAGAGAAAGTATTTGAACTTACCTTCCTCCTTCTTTTTCTTGAGTCTTTGAGGGAAGGGAAGAGGAGGTCAAGGAATGGGTCTCAACTACTTCGACATTGTATTGATTTTCTCGTTCTCCACATGAACTTTTCTAGTCTCAGTCTGCTTGCTCTCGATATTCTCTTCACAAGCATCATCATCATCTACTGGCATTGAAGGATCAATAGTTTACTTTCAACTATGAGTCATGATTTCCATACACTGCCCCTCATTTTTAGGATTTTTAATTGTATTATTGGGCAACGTACCTTTTTGGCACTGGTTCAGTTAAGTTGACATCTGACCAAACTGTTGCTCAAGATATTTGATAGCCAACGAATGAGACTCAATCTTTTGATTAATTTTGGAGATTTTGGACTTCATCCCCCTTAGTGTCTCATCTTGAGCATCAAACGTTTTCAACAAATGATCAAATATCTCCTCCACGTGAGATTAGTTAGTGCTAGAATCTCAATTGTGTGGTAGAACATATGGACCATTTCTGAAGCCATCTCTGCGACCCCATTCAACATCTTTGTTTGGCTCCCTATTCCTATCATAATAGCCTCCCCTATTGTTGTCTTTAAAGGCACAATCTCTTCGAAAGTTCTGACCTTGGTTCCCTTGACCTTGGTGCCAAAAGTCCTGATTAGACCCTTGGGTGTTGGTCCAGAAACCCTCCATCTAGTCAATGACAATATAAGTGTCCTCCTTATAATATGGTTTCTCTACATGGGTGGTCATGGGGGTTTATGAGCTACTGCATTTACTCGTTCCAAATTTTGCTTTATCAATAACTCCACATTAGTATTGATCTGCGCAAGTTCGTGCATCACCTTCTCACTTGCATGTGTCTTCACCAGACTAGTACTAACTGAGAATGATCTCCTTGTGGTAGACTTATCCCTTATTCCCCATGCACAACTATTTTGACCACTTTTTCAAGCTTCTCAGCAACCTCCTGGAATGGACAATCTATAAATGAACCCCCCATAATAGTATCAGCAACTACTTTGATATTCTTATCAAGGGCTTTATAGAAGATCTCCACTAGGGCTTCGTCAACAATCTGCTGGTCAGGGACACGCCTCAAACACTTAGTGAACCTCTCCAATGTGGTACCTAAGAATCACCAAGTATTTTCTAAAAGTTAATCCCTGACTTCAACTTCAGTTTTTTTGAGATCGAGAAGAACCTTTCCAAAAAGGCCTTTGATGTGCTTTAGAAATGTAGCACTTTTGATGCTTAAAACTTAGAATTTTATATGTTCTCAAAGCAATGTTAGTAGGTTTGATTGTGGTTTGTGTTTGTTTTGCAGGATTTCAGTGTTGGCATGGTTTTTGGACAAAGTGGGTTGAAATAGTAGATTTTAATTATCTATGAAACCCTTTACGGGTCGTGAAAAGTTTCACGAGCCATAAAAGGGATCTCGTGTCAAATTCCAGTGAAGGGTAAATTTCTGAAGTAAACTCTATGAGGGAAGCAGACGAGTCATAGAATATGTTCGTGCCCTGAGGATCAGAAAGTGGAGAAGTTCTTTAAAGTCATTAGACGAAACCTCTCACAGGCCATAGAATCTTACATGGCCCGTGGACAAGTCTTGTAGAAGTAGCCTCCAGATTTTACTTGCAATCCATGAATTCCTGATGTATGAGTCATAGAGTGATGGACGAGCCGTGAACCTGTCCGTAGATAGTGCCGACACAGTTTATCTATTCCATTTTTATTTTGTATCTTACACAATATAAATAGGTTTTTTGATTATTTTTCATTAAGTTTCTAGCAGTTACGAAGTTTGAAGAAGGTTTTAGAGGATACACTTAGGATTTATTATATTCTGAGAGAAAAAATATTAGTGTGTGTTCTTCATTCAACCTTGTGATTTAAATTGAAGAGTTGGATTTCATATTCTTAATTCATCTGTGTAAGTGCTCAATTATGTTACTCTAATTCATAATCTCTGCATTTATATTGGTCATGTATAGTTAAATCCATAACTAGGATTGTGGGAACCATGACGAACGAACTAGGTAAAATCAAATATTTTGTAAGTCTTGGAAGGTGTGTTAGGTTGTATTAATTAATCCTCTTCGCTTTAACTGTTTCTTAACAGAGGCCTAAGTTAGAACTCACCTATTGTTACTTGTTGGATCAAGGAAGTAATAAATAGGAAAAAGGTAATTAACAGGATTCAATTGAGACATTCTCATCTAATCAACCGAATCGGATCAAGGGAAGGTTGTACTGGGATAAAAGTAAGGGTTAGTAATGTCACATCACGAAGAAGGAACAAGTTCCAAGATGGAACTTACCTATTCATTGGATCAAAGGTTTAGGTGAACATAACTTACTATCCTACACTTACACACTGAAAAAGGTTGCATTTATTTGATAATACCCAGTCAGGGATTCATGGGGAACACATCACCCTAGTTAGCTCTGCTACTGATTTCTCATCACCTGCATGTATTTAGTTTAGTTAATTTTACTTTACAAAACCCCTTTTTCCTAGGAGATAAGTAGTTTAATCATTCTCAACTTACATTGAATTAATTCTTGAGTCTACCATATTCCCCGAGGGATCAACCCTAACCTCAGTTAGGTTAATTACTTGATAGTGACTGCTTTAAGTTACTTAGACTTCACTGAGGTCGTATAACCACCCACACCCCATCAAAAGAATGTGCATTGTCCTCAATGCACGTGAGTAAAATATAAGGAACTAGGGTTAAAAGAAATATACATTGGTGCCTAATCGCCTCCCTCAGTATCGCTCTGTCCACCCTCTGTAGGCCTGGTAGACTCATCTATAGTAGGAAAAAATTAGGAGGAACCCTCACCTCTAAGCAACTAGCGTGCACGCTTCTGTTTGGCCTCCTCCTCCTCTCGGGATCTGGCTAGGGAGATCCTCAAATCCTCCTTCTTTGTTCGCTTCTAAAACAACCTGGCGAACCCAAGGACTCAACTGAAGTAGCTGAGTCAGCTGTGACTCAACATGTGTCAGTCTCTGTGCCAGTGCCTGAAAAGATACTACCGATACAAATGCAATATCGGCAGGTGTTGAAGTAGTGAATGTAGACTCTGGGACAACAACAATAGCAATAGTAGGCCCCTTTGCCTCAGCAGTCTCAGTCTGTGGGGGGCCCTTTGTAATCTATGCAGCGGCTGAACTGGAGGGCTCATTCGTAGGCACGGAGGCAGGCAAGTCTAGAAGTACAATCTGTGGCCTCGATGTCCTACGCAGAGCAACTGGATTCTCTTCAGCCTTGATCAGGCTGGCATCTAGTGTGCGCTGCACCACTAGTAGTATGTCCACATGGTGTAGAATACGAACCCCTGTCATCATACGTAGATGGTGTATCAAACATGGGAAGGGGATCAACATGGACTTCCTCAGGGACGCCTCATATATCTGCTCGATGATCAATGTAGCTCCGTTGATAACATAGCCAACCAAGATATCGGCCACCAAAATGGCTCTCTCAGACATCAAAGTATTATCCACAAGTGTAGGCCGAATCCTCGAGCGCACCATTGCCTACCAAAATTTAGTGGGAAAGCTAAGTGAAGCCTTGACGATAGGCTCCGAGATGTGGCTACCTAAGCAGGGTTAGGTCCTGCAACAACAATGTGGGTAACCACCCACCTCATCAAATGGGCTCGGCGCTCCGGGTTCCTCAAGATTCTCAAGTCGCGTGCCTGCCTAACTTTGTGGTCGAACTCAGCTATAGAACTAGAGGCTGCGAACTGTCACGACCCGGACATAGTTTGGGGCTCACCCTCAATACATGAAATAAGAAAGTAAACAATACAAGGAAGAGGAAAGTAGATATTGCC
>JBCEWC010004832.1:0-26311 GCA_038996855.1 Solanum aculeatissimum
TTTACTATTTATTAGCTATCTTTGGATATAGCAGTTGTGATATTATCACTCTCTATATATTCGGCTTCCGCAACAGATAAAGCCATTCCCTTTCTTTTTTCAGGTATCTTTAACTTTACCAATTCTTTTCCCTTCTGTTATGTATTTTTGATTCCTAATTTCTGTTGAAGCCATGCCAAAGCTGTTACTCTCAGAAAATCTTTCTATTGAGAAGAAAAAAGCTCAAGGCCTTACAGTTCCCTCCCTGCATAAACTAGTGCTCCAAATTGTACAGTCTCTGCTGGAAGCTCTGGATGAGGTACCTCCAGTTTATATACTTCCCTTTGTCATTCCATTTGTTCTTTTGAGTAAACCAAAGTTGGGTTACATTTTATATGCAGGAAACAGATGGTGAAATGTGCGCGAAGATATTGAAATCATTAACCAAATGCATCAAGGTTGTCATGTCCTCAACTGAGGCAATTTCATACTTTCAATAGTGTTATCAAATGAAAATCCTGTTTCTTTCTCGTCATGTTTTGCTTTCCGAATTCCAAACAATCCACTAAATTCTCTCTACAGATTGCTGGAGGATCTCTTAATGAGAACAAGATTCAGCAGACAACTAATGCGGTAGAGAAGGTTCTCAAAGCAACATCAAAAAAACATTTTTCACAAGAGGAAAATGTGACTAAGCAGGAAAAAGAGATCATTAAACAGGTGTGTAGGCACCCTGACTTCCGAATACTTCTGATCAATTTTCCTGTAGGATTGTTGAGCCTTTTTTGGCACAGGTTGTAACCTACTTCAGCATATTGATCAAGACATACAAGGACAGCTCCAAGACTTTCGTCGACAAATTTTTGGATTGTATAACAGATATGATGGTAAGTTTTCTTCATCAATAAGCATAAGCTAAAACCTTTGTAAGTTTTTCTCTTCTTTCATAACCTGATCTTCATGCAGAAAGATGATGTGACAGCAAAAGAGAAGGAAATAGCACTTCTAACCTTCAATGAAGTATATCTGAACTGTAAAGAAGCTGTTATTGGGTAACTTGGATGTTAAAAACTGCTTTACACTCTTAATTTTCATTTAGGACTAGTAGTTGATTTCTCACTGAATACCATTTGTCAGGTTCTAAGAGACACTGATTATCTGGCAACAGAGGAAACTGAGCAAAGGATGGTGGATTCAAGAATCTTAACTATCTCTTGTTGGCAACATTCCTATTCTTGTCAGCAACATCCTAGGTGACCTTGTCTTGGTTGTTAGCAATGTTGATTTGCTCCAATTCTTGAATTTACCAATTCTAGTGTATGTGTAAATTTTGTGAAATGTATTTGTTTTGTATTAGGAATACATAATTTTTGTCCTTCAAACACAATTGATTTTGTGGATACATTTATACTTTTCTTGTGGTGATCCAATTAGTTTTGTTATAATAAAGATGGTTAATAAGCCTTGTAATTGAGTTTCAGTAGAATCTTACCATTGTTTGAAATGTTAATATAGATTATATTAAATTCTTTCAGTTTATGTGTTTTAATTTGTGTAAACTTATATTTAATTAAATCATTTTTCAAGAAGGCATTTGATTTTCTCATGAATATGTTATTAAATGTCAATAGTTAAACATTCAAATACTAAAAATTCAACGTGATGTAAAGATTGACCATAAAAGTTACTCCATTAATATACCATAATGGCATAATCTTAACATGCCTTTTTACTAACCAAGAAATAAAATTACAATTAACCACAAATGAATTATTATTTCCATTCAAGGTTATTACATAGATATTTATAAGCAATTACCATTACAAAATATATTTTCATTAAATTTAACCTTTCATAATTTTAATAATGTTGAAAAAAGAATTATGAGTCACTATAAATTAGTATAAATGTTTCATGTTTCTTTTTCCTTTCACTGATTCCTCATTTGAATCTCAATTTTCATTGTTTTTATTGATGATTTTTGTTTGGGTTGATGAGTTTTTTTTTAACATAATCTTTCATAAATTTTCCTCTTCTTCTCAACTTATTTAATTTTAGGTACTGAATAAAGCATAATAATTGATAACTTATTCTTTCATATTTTTAGTTTTCAGTTGCTACACTAATATTTTTTAATTTTTTGCTCTGCAATAATTACCATACAATCATATTTCTTTTTTTTCCTCAAACATTCATATATTTTAGTCGAAAGTGAGATTCATATGACATTTGATTGTATTTCAGTTTAGTTTTTAGTTTTTGTACATAATAGTTGATTTTCAAAATGAATACTTTTATTATATGTTTATTTATATATCTTTGCATGTGTTTATTTTTAAATAAAATTACTATATATATATATAATTACTAAAGTAGGATCAAGTTTGTAAGATTTTCTAACCTTGGTTTACGAGTTGTTACTTCTTTTTCTTTTTTTGTACATTTTGATTTTTATATAGTATAGAGAAAGTTATCATTTAAAATTTGTCATTTGCACTATAAAATATGCATCAAGTAAGCAAAGACTTTTTTTTTACACATTAAAACTATTAAAATTAATCTTTTAATTATTCAATCAATCTTTTTCCAATTTATTATATTTTTCTCTCTCTTCTTCTTATTCAACTTTTCTCTAATTGTTTTGCTCTTCCCATATGTAGTTTGAATGTCCGCCCTATTCCCCATATAGTTCTTGTATTTGATGTTTTCAGGATCTTCTTTGTTTGTTTATTTTGATATTTTGAATTTTTCTCAGAGATTTATCGATGTGCTTTCAAGTATTTTCCTCTTTTACTTTGCCTTACTATCTTATTTTATGCTTTTGCATTTGATTTATGATCTGAATGATAAGAAAGTGATATTTATAGGGACCAAATGTAAAGCACTCATGAAGCTTTCGTAGATATTGAGAAAGCGAACAAAATGAGAATTCAAATTGATGGTGTATGCATTACATGAATTTTTTCTTCCTAGATCTTGGTTGATTCATCGACCTTGGTTAATTTACATAGAGCTTAAGAGGCAAGTTTCAAAATGCGAAAAGTTAAAAAAATAGTTCAAAGGTTGACACATCAAATTTGACCTACATATACTTATGTTAGTATTAGATGGACAGAATTTTATGTTATTAAGTTTGCCCATAAAAATTGCAAGACATTTCAGACTTTTTGACGTACTTTATATATAAAAATAAATTAACTTTTCAAGTCTCTAAACAAATATTCCATTTAGGATATTCAAATTGTAAATCAGTCAAGAAGGTGCATATAGGTGGTGTGTTATTACCATAACGATGCCTATGGAGTGCTAGGTATAAGAAAGGGTATAACCACTTGCAAAACAGGGTAGTTCTATAAACCATATATGAAACATGTGCATGATGGATACATATCTATTTACTAGGACAAGTAGCATAGGCGTAGATTCCAAAGGGAAACAACACAAGAATAGCTCCACCAAACCAAGTAAATTATTGAAGTTACTCAAGTCTCCTAATACATAAATGAGTATTGAACAATTTAGTGTTTATGCCGAATCAATAATTCTATAGCTTATTTTGCTAATGCCATGACAATTAAATTGAGGTGTTTGGTCTAGAACAACAGAGGTTTTCACATATACTATTGTTAGGATACTAAAAATCATGCACTTAAGCAATAATAATATCACTCAATGCGCACAAGCATGTGTATCTATTGAAATATATTTTTGTCTTTCGATGTCTATTTTAAAATAACTAATTTTTGAGAACGTGTGTCGCCCATTTCTCAAAATATTCAGTAAAATAGTTATATTACAATACTGTAAACTTCAAATGATACACTTAAATTTTAATACTTTCTTTGACCTATAAAATAGGAATCGAAACTTACAAAAAAAATAATAATAATAACAAGTAATTTCAATCACATCGTGGTCAATTCAATATTTTATTTATAAATTATGTCAATGTTCATTCACCCGAAATACATGATTTTTTTTAAAGAACTATATATATATTCATTTCGCGAATTGTCTAGATAATATTTATTTCGTAAATCAACAAATAATAAACTTACAATGGGTCATCGGCTGATAAAATGTCATTGCATGTCTTCACCTTCCTTTTCTTCTTCTTCTTTTTCATTTTATCATAATGTTATATAAGGTAAATTTTGAATTTGTTGACATCATAAGTATGATGGATATTTAATTTTTATTTCAATGAGCGAGATAACTCAATGACATGTTAAGCTATTTTTATAAGATATATTTAACTAATACATGTGTTATGTTATTGCATTTATAATTTTTATATAATTTTTTTTTTTACAGATAAATGGATTCAAATGCCATGTAACTTTGCATATCATTGTTAATTGTATTGTTATATGGTTCCTAACAAGAAAGAGTTTCATAAGAAGATATGTGGATAGGTAAAAGAGTGCTACATTATTTTGCTTTTTATCTAAATAGGAAGAATTTCGAATGGATATTTTTTTCTCTGATCCAGGTACATATCAAGTAGAATTTTAAAAAAAGACCTAGAAATATATCGATTTATTTTCCTGTCAATTTGCTCATGTTAAGTGTATTATTACTATTGTTTAATATAATTGGGAGCTTTGCATTGATTTGCCTTTTTATTATTAGAAGAAGAGATAACAATTCAATATTTATATCAATTAATTAACGAATGTGTGAAATAGGTTTGAGAATACATTATTATCACTCATTTGTGGTTAATTTATAATATATATTTTACTTTATCGAATCAATTAACTATGGTAGGTTGTCTTATTATTTAAATGGAATGAATCTTCTAAAACATGAATGGATTATGATCAACCAAACATAGAGTGATGAAAATAAAATTTATTGTCATCATATATAGAAAGATTTGTTATGACAAATCTATGAATTTTTATTTACAATATCATAAAAAAGTAAGAAAAACTTACTGCTAGAGGTTTATGTCACATGCACCTACTAATTACTGTAGCACCTACTATATTTTACCCCGTCCTTTTCCGGATAGTATTAGCAGCATACTGTCAATATTCTACAATATAATGGTTCATATTCATTAATAATACATTATCTCCTTTCTACAAAACAAAAAAAAAAGTATAGTATATGCCATAGAATTAAATATTTTTTTAATTTACATGTACACAAAATAAAGAAAGTAATGCTTTGATTATTTCTCGAAAGATCGTAAAGTTTTGAGAAGCTAACTACATCGAGAAACAAATGTTACGATCGAAAAATACGTACATGCTAAAATGAGGAGAGTGGACTTGAGAAGAATCAGCTCGCTTCTTTATCAAAAAATTTATAAATTATTCAATTTTTTAATATATTAAATCTTTAAATTTATATTAGAAAAAATATTCTAACTCATTGCTTTTAATATTTGAATGTTAGGAAAGATCGATTGTAATCTTAATGAAGTTCCGCACGAGTAAATTATCTTAGTTGTTATACAAGTCCTTCCACATTTACAAGTAGGTCTCCTCTTTAGAATGTTCTAAAACCTTTCAAGAATGTCTTGCTAGATATTTCATAAGAATGTAAAGTGTTCCCAAGAAAACTTCAAGAATTTTTCTTCAAATGCTAACATCTTTCTGGTGTAAACATCCCACATAGCAAAAGCATGGGTAAGATTCATATGAAAATTGATTACATTTTGAGGTCCGTAGGCACAAAAAAAATGTATTATTTCTTCTAATACACTCTACAAAATGATCCCAAGTGTATTGAACGATCTACGGGTAAACAACAAATCCGGAATACATGCCAAATTAGTATACAAACTACATTTCTGTACCTGACAAGTGACAAGCAATCGGTTGGGTACCTTTCTCCCATAATGAGCAGACTCTGGAAAAATGAATGAATTCCCTAACCTAAACTGTCAAGGGTTTGGCACTATTCACAAATGTGGCACTTTTGTCGAAGCCTTCCAGTACTAAAATCCTCACTGCTTCCAAACCATTTTGCAATGTGAAATCCAACTGACATTTTAAAAAAAAAGGTAACATCAATATGGGAGTAGAAGTTTATTGAAAATAATAATAAGAAAAAACAAGTACCTCTTCACGTTCTTGTCGATTAAATGCGCGAAGAACAAAACTACCCGGATCCATTTTCCCTGGAGGCCTCCCAATGCCTAGAGAAGATATCAGGTTTTAAAACTAAAATAACATACAGAATGATGTATTTAAAGATACAAGGTAATACCTATTCGTAAACGGGGGAAATCACGGTTCCCTTTAAGATGATTCATAATGCTCCTCATCCTTTACAACAAAAAACAGGTTTAAGATGATTCATAATGCTCCTCATCCTTGACAACAAAAAACAGGTTTAAGATGATTCATAATGCTCCTCATCCTTTACAACAAAAAACAGGAGATTACTCATGCCAGCATCCATGAAACAGAGAATGCACAAACAAATTCTTTAGATCACCAAGGTTTTCCTATTTCATTTCACCTTTTTTTTTTTGGGTTCATAGTGCTTAATCTAAATCTACCCAGATAGTCTTAATAGTATCGCCTCCATTTAATTAATTTATTTAGTTTACTCTGGGCTTGGTTAGGTAATTCACATGTAGCAAGCTTCATTAATCCATGTATTGCTAGCCCAAAGGCTTTCATCTGGTGGTAAGAGCGCAAAGCGTAATGTGTGCATTAGGCACATAACATTGGTTCGAACTCCCCACTGCTAGCTCTAGGGAATTCACGTTTATCAATAAGAGAAAAACCATATGTTTAATTCTTTCAATTAGAGCTGGGAAAAGACGTTGAGCTTTCTTTCCTTTGCTAACTAACCCCCATAGTTGAATAAGAAAGTTGTCTCTAGTTCAGGGAAAACAGTCAACAAGCAGTTCTGAGTCCAGCTCAAGGTGATAATTTGAGTGTGAAGACTTAACGTTAAATTTTACGTCCACTATCTACCAAGTAAATGTGAAAAACAACGAGAAATTAATGAAAGCGAAAAATTAACAAAACCCAACTATTTGGTCAATAGACCTGCTTGACTTGTGAAACTACACCAAACTCATGAATCCATCATTACGTCTTGTAAACACTTTGATAATCAACCACAAAGTTTACAAGGAGTGCACTATAAAATGCTAGCAAGGTATCCATCAATTATTTTGCTTCTAAATCTTCAATCAATTAGAGTCTACATCATTAAATAAATAATGGAAACTAAAATCTGGAATTGACTTCAGAATCATTATAAGCACGTGATGAAAGTTTTAAGATAAAGGAAACTTTCTAAAATAAAAATTACCCATTGTGTCCTCCATGACCTCCTTTTGGCAATAACCGCAACTTTGCAAAAGGTAAATCTAAGTCGTCAAAAACCTGCAGTTACAAAGTTTACTTAGAAGTTGTAACAAAGATAAGTAAAATGTGGAGAGGTGAGTACTACACTTGGTCTAACAAACAACAAAGAGGAGATTGAGCATGGAGTAGGATCGATAGAGTGCTAGGTAACTCTGACTGGATGATGCAGTATGGTCATGTGGTCACAGAATATAAACTACCTTATTTTTCTGATCACACACCTATGCACCTTACAATTGCAGTAGCTTCCCAGGGTACTAAAACTTCCTTTAAATTTTTTAACATATGGGCAGCTCAGGAGAAATTTCTACCAACTGTCGAGGAATGCTGGAAACAGAGACATCATCAGCATGGAATGAAAGATATCTGGAGAAACTGAAGTATCTTAACAGAGCCTTGAGAGAGTTGAATACAGTGGAGTTTAAAGGAATCACTTCCAAAATAGCAGAAGCCAGAGAGAAGCTGAAAATCATCCAAACTAACATGAACATTCAGTGTACTGATACCTTGGTTGTACAGGAAAGAGAAACTCTCCAACAACTAGAAAAATGGGTACTTATTGAAGAGAGCATCATCCAACAAAAATCCAGGGCTAATTGGATCGGGTTAGGTGATTCTAACACAAAGTACTTTTCAGCTGTGTTGAAGGAGAGACTGCACAGGAAACAATTGAAGGAACTTGCTGCATTAGATGGTCATAGAATGCTATATGGAGATGAGTTGAATACAGAGGTTATAAAATTTTATAAAAGCCTTATGGGTACTGCTCTACCAAGTGCAATAGCAGTAAATACGACAGTGATGAGATAAGGGCCCCATCTCACTCATGAACAACAGCTAAATTTATGTAGTCCCATAACAGACCAAGAAATCTATAATGCCTTGAATTCTATTGGAGATGATAAGGCACCAAGAGGGGATGGATATAATGCAGTATTTAATAAAAAGGCATGGAGTATTATCAAGAAACAAGTGATTAAAGCAGTATATCAATTCTTTGACACAGGTAAACTGTATAGAGCTATAAACTGTACATAAATCACTCTCATACCAAAGGTGTCTAACCCTGCAACCATCAAAGAGTTCAGACCTATTGCATGTTGCACAATTCTATATAAGATCATAGGCAAGATATTGGCAGGAAGGATCCAATAAGTTATTGCTACTATCATTAGTGATGCTCAGGCAGGGTTCATACCAGGAAGGAAAGTTAGTGATAATGTCATTTGAGCTCATGAACTGGTTAAGTCTTACAAAAGGCAGCATATCTCTCCCAGATGTATGATCAAGGTGGATATCCAAAAAGCATATGACATCGTGGATTGGAGATTTCTACACCAAGTGATGGAAGGTCCAGGGTTCCCACAGAAATTCTTGAAATGGGTGATGGAGTGTGTTATGACAGTGAACTTCTCCATATTGATTAATGGAGAACCTACACCACCATTTAATGCAGCTAGGGGTTTGAGACAAGGCGATTCTATGTCACCATTCCTCTTTGCCGTAAGCATGGAATATTTGAGCAGGCTCTTGAAAGATCTCAAGGACAACAAGCAGTTTAACAAAACTCACTTATGTTTTGCAGATGATCTATTACTGTTTGCAATAGGAGATGTTAATTCAGTGAGATTATTACATGAGAAACTCTGTATCTTCTCAGCAGCTTCAGGCTTGCATCCAAATCTATCTAAGAGTGCAATTTACTGTGGCAGAGTTAAAGATACAGAAATGCAGGCCATCCAAAGTATTCTAGGCTACTCTACAGGAAAGCTCCCTTTCCACTACCTAGGAGTACCTCTGGCAACCAGAAAGCTGAAGATCCTAGAATGGCAACCACTCATCACCAAAATTGTAGCAAAGATCTCATCTTGGACTGCAAAAAAACTAGCCTATGCAGGAAGATTACAATTAGTGCAATCAGCACTCTTTGGAATCCAATCTTATTGGGCCCAAATATTCATCCTACCTGCCAAAGTAATGAAAACCATTGAAGCATACTGTCGAAGTTATTTATGGTCAGGAGCAAATGAAATCACTAGGAAGGCATTGATCGCATGGAGCAGAATATGTCTGCCTAAATCAGCAGGAAGATTGAATATCACCAACCTGAAGACTTGGAATAGAGCAGCCATAGCTAAAATATATTGGGATGTAGCCAGGAAAAAAGACATTCTGTGGATAAGATGGATTCATTCCTATTATGTGAAGCAACAACAATTTGATGCCATGCTTCTACCACAGCAAGCTAGCTGGATGGTAAGAAAGATTTTGAACTCGAGACCATTATTGAGGAATGCACAGGCCTACTATAAAGGTAAGAAGAGTATGATCAGGCAAATATATTTACAACAACTGGGAGATTTAGCTAAAGTAAGTTAGAGAAACTTAATGCATCAAAATCCTGCTAGACCAAGGGCAATCTTCATCATGTGGTTACAGATCCAGAACAAGCTTCTAACAAAGGATAGGTTGAGTAAATGGGGCATATCAGTTGAGAGCAAGTGTATTATCTGCAAAAGGGAGAATGAAACCAGAAATCACCTCTTCAATGAGTGTGATTATACAAGGTGATTGTGGAAGAAGTTAACAAATTGGATCCAGATGCAGTACTTCACCAACCTCAATTGGGAGCAAACTTTGGACTTAATAACCAAAATCAGCAAAGGGAAAAACAAGAAGGCCAGGTGCATCAAGATGATATATGCAGATTTTATCCATTCTATTTGGATGGAAAGGAACACCAGAATATTTGAGAAAGAGGAAAAACCTTGGGAAGCTTTGAGCAGAGACATTGCCTTTATTTGTCACGTTAGAGCTGATCCTGGAGTAGCTCAATATTTACAAGAGTGTCAATTTATATAAAGCAATTAGAGGTTTTTGTCATTAGGTGATCTTTGAGATAGTGTGAAATTTTTTTTAAGATACAGCTGACTGTGTTAGTCTAGCTGGGTTTGTAATGCTTGACTTGGTAATTAATGAAAGTTGCCAGTTACCAAAAGAAAAAGATAAGTAAAATGTTCTCAGGCACTATTCCCAAGGCAATCTCCTAAAGACCCTTACGGCCTGAGGGTTCCTTTCCTCTGGTAGCTTTAAACAACCAGAAACTTCTTTCATTATGGGGGAAAAGCTTTTTTTCATTAGTGGGGATAAATCTTTCGAACTTGAGAAAGGTGACACAAATTTCAGCTGGTTTTCACTAATAGAAAGAGGAAGGAGATTTACAAGATAAGCTTATATTCCACAATCTAACATGGATATACGAGATTTTTATACAAGCTTCAAAGGGTTTTGGACAACTATAAAGATGGGGTAGAAAACAACAGCACAACCTATACATAGTCTATCAAAACTTCAACATATATGGTAGATCTGTTCGCATTGTAAGTATGGCATGGCTCTTCAAAATCTGCAGTAATCATTCTGGGGATAAGCTATAACAGTGAGTGGACGGATTTTGTGACTAAAATCATTCGATCTTTGGGGAAAATCAGCAAGATAGGGCCATTACCAGTACCACCTCACTAACAAAATCGACTCGCGTTGCTGCTAGTATAGTGAACTGGCCAGAAATCAGCCAACCAGCAAGCATAGGTGGAGTCAATGAATTAAAATATTTAGTATATTTTTGGATGTGTCTGTATGTGAAATTATTATTTTTCTTTAGTAGTATAATTTTTGTATAATAAAGAATGGATGTGATCTTTGAAACTCTTTTACGGTTAGGTTATCAAATATTGAATTGGTCATTAGCGACAGGAATTTTGGATGTTAAAAGTATTGGTGTTGAAACCAATATATAATTAATGAAAGGAATATTGGTCGTTAAAAGTACTTCTATTGAACAAATTAATTTTGGTCAATAAATACTTTTAATGATTGGATGAAAAATTAGCGAAGGGAAAATTCAGTCGCTAAAAAGGACATATAACGACCAGAATTTATGTTGTCGTTAAATATTCTTTTAACGACCAGACTAAAATCTGGTCGTGAACTTTTAACGTCAAGACTTTAACGACCGGAGACGACCGGATTTTTTTTAATTGTTACTGATTTTTAGCGACCAAATTTCTCCTCGCTAATAACCTTATTTCTTGTAGTGAATTACGCAAACTGGATATAAAGAAAGCCTTTGACCAGCTCAACTCGGCTTATCTAATCAACATTCTGAAACGAATGAGCTTTGGTAATAGGTGGATAAGATGGGTATTCTTCCGCATTTCAACAGTAAAGTTCTCAATTCTGATCTACAGAAGTCCAGCTGGATTTTCCTCTACTCAAAAAGGGTTGAGACAGGGGATCCACTCTTCTTTTCTATTCATCCTGGCTATGTCAGGGCCATCTTAGTTGCTAGCTAAGGCTAAAGAACTCCAATTGATACAAGGATTCCAAGTAGGTAGCAATCCAACCACCATTGTCAATGTCTCTCACCTACTCTTTGCAGCTGACACTGATTTTTTTGTGGAGCTGGGCAGACAGCAGGTCTCTAATCTCAACACCACCCTCATAGTTTTTGAAGCCATCTCAGGATTCCATATTAACATGCTCAAAACCGTTATATATCCAATAAATCAAGTGGTCAATCTAGAGGAATTTGCTGGCATACTTAGATGCAAAATTGGTCCTTACCCACCACTTATCTAGGTCTTCCCCTAGGGACAAGTTTCAGATCCTCCGAAATCCGGAATGGAGTAATTGGAAAAATGGAAAAGAGACTAGCCACATGGAAAATGCAATCCCTCTCCATGGTTGGTCGGCTCACTCTCATCAACAGTGTCCTAAACAACATTCCTACATACTGTATGTCTCTATTTCCAATACTAAGTTCAATTCTAAAACAAATGGATATGCTCAGAAGGAGATTCCTATGGGAAGGTAACAGCCTCACTCACAAGTACTCTCTTGTCAAATGGCAATTAGTTACTCAGCCTAAGACTCAAGGAGGCCTGGAAATCAGAAATCTCAAACTCCACAACAACCTACTCATGAAGTGGCTCTAGAGATATGGACAAACTGAGGCTAGTTTTTGGAGAGACATCATCAAGGCTAAATATGACATTAAAGATCATTGGTGTCAGAAGAAAAGCACTGAAGCCCATGGTGTTGGGGTCTGAAAACATATAAGTAGTTTTCAAGATGATTTCTTCCGGGAAGTATCCTTTAAGGCTATTAATGAACTCAAGATCAAATTTTGGCAAGATAAATGGCTAGGGAACTCTATGCTAAAAGATTCTTTCCCCTCCTTGTTCCAGATAGCCTCCAACAAAGAACAACTATCGCCCAGTACACAGACAACAACTATTCACTTCTATTTTCAGAAGGAACTTTCAGGATTGGCAGATTACTGACTTCTTCTCCCTCCTAGAAACTCTAGAAAGCACTACATTGGTGGTTGAAGATCAAAACAAGATTCTTTGGGGTAATTCTAAGGAAAAGGCCTACACTGTAAAAGAATGCTACAAAAACATGATTTCCCAGAATGGCATTCTTCAATTTTGGCCTTGGAATTGCATTGTATCCTTACTTTTTTGGTTAAAAATTGTGTATAGTTGATGTCGATTAGATTGTAGACTTATTCGGAGACTTGCAATTGATAATATTCCTTTTTGGAGATGGCCAACATGCCCTTAATGCTGAAGAATACGACCTTACAGTTTAAAAAAAAAAACATGTCCGGAAAACTAGGCAACTTCTCAGAGTTTCTTATTTCATCTAGACAGCCCTAAAGGAAGCATGTTGATGCAACATACACGTCCACCGAGTGTCTAAGGACCAGGTCCCTCGACAGAACAACAATCAATAAAACAGTAAAAACAGTAAGGAAGCAGAATGAAATCACACAAGCAATTTTACGTGGAAACCCCCTTGCTCAAGGGAGGAGGAAACCATGACCTGTACTCACAGGATTTCAACTCAACTCCATTATCATCAAAGGAACAAAGTGTGTGATTACAAACTCTTGCAATCAAGGGATTTAACTCTAAACCCCTTCCCCCTCACTGTGGTAACTCTACCACAGGTTCAAGACAAAGCAGTTGCTCAGCCACCCACTAAATCGACTCACTCTAGCTAACTTAGACTTCAACAACTCACCATAGCTAACTCTAGCTACAACTCAATAATAAAGAGCAAAGGCCTGCTGATTATCGCTCCCTTTATAGACCAGAAATCGATTTACAAGATGCAAGCACTCAATAAGAACAATGAACTACACAAAGCAAGAACAACTCTGATCTTCCTAGTGTACTACATGAGAGTCTCACCAAAAAAAAAACACTCACTTTGTGCAGAAACTCTCAAACTTTCTTCTCAAGAAAGATTGGATATATATACACACCCAACATCAGAAGTATTTGGAGCATTTTCACTGGTTAAACATCTGCTGCACAGCAGACAAACACGCACCAACAATAACAGAACCGTCAGTGTACTATTTGTCAGGTGTCGCTTTCAGGTTCACAGCACACATGGGATCGGGTCCCTTATCTGTTCCATGGTTTGTTAAATCATGAAAACATCATAATATCACATGCCTAACACAATACAATCTCAGGAAAAAGGTGTAATCCTCATCAATAGATGTGCCATGTGCAAGCAGACCAATGAGAGTGTTAATCACATTTTTTTGCAGTCATGCAGCAACTAGCTACAGCATTTTTTCAACTCTATATTTGGCCTATAATGGGTAATGCCCTACACCATCAAGGATGCCTATGCTAGCTGGATGTTGTAGAGATTTGACAAATCCATCAGAGAGATCTAGAGAATGATCCCAAAAGCAAATTTTTGGAGCCTATGGAAGGCGAGAAACAACAGATGTTCTGATGGAATATTAACCTCTTTTTGCGTGCTTAAAGCTAAATGTCTAGTTAGTTTATTTAATTGGCATTTTTTCGCTGCTGTAAACAGTGTGGATGACTTTTTGGATTTTGTTAGTTCCTAATCTCTAGTATAGTAGAGTAGTAGCGTTCCCTTTTGACTATTTCACAAGTTCTTGCCGAGCTAGCTCCATATATTTCTGTTTGGAGCAGCTTTCTTGCACATTGTGCTTTGCAACTTTGCATCTTCTTGATGCTTTCTAATATCATTTCATTACTTTACCCAAGAAAAAAAAAAGATCAAGTCCTATGCTCAACTGTCATAGCTTACCACAAGAACTTGCTTCAGTGGAATCTTATAATATGAAATGATTGCCCCAACCTGTGAAATAGTGTAAATATCAATTTTATATTACTGGTGGATGGAAATTACAAGAGATAGGTCATGCTAAGATGAGTGAACTTACAGACTCACCACTTGCATTCATGAATGTTTGAGGCTTAGCAAGCATAACTGGAACATCTCCAATAAAACCTAAATAGCAAAAGAACCCAACAAGCATGAAAGAGATCCTAAAAACTAAAAAGTAAATTTGAACAACTGAGTTATTTATCAGACTTTTTCCTTCTTTCCAGGTCAAGATTTGAAAAATCTCCATCTTCCCTATTAACATAGTATGTCAATGCAGTTCACCAAAATAGCCAAATATCAACGTTAAAGGTATAATGTCTAGTGAGAAAGAAAATATTGATGTAACACGACAAGCCCGCTAGCTTCAACAATTAGCTGAGTTAAATGGAGTAACCCATAAGGGCATGTGTAGATTCTTTTGCTAATTCAAGTACATTTTAAAGAATGTAGATGAAGCACCTACATAATTGAAACAAAAACAGCAAATGAACACCCCATGTAACAGGTTATCATCAACAAATGGATTACTATTATTATTACTGGTTTGATGACCAATAAATCTGAGAATCAATGGGAAATCATCTCCCCCCACCCTTCTACACTTATATACCAGACTTTGGTGTATCACAGGGTTTGAACTCCTAATGAGGGCCTAGTCCTACATGTCACGTGCTGCGCTCTTACCACAAGACCAGTGTTGGGGAATATTAAACATAATCAGCAAACAGATACAAATTATTAGAACCACAAATAGACTAGTCAATCCAATAATGTTGTGTATGGAGACGTTAGACAAGATCACTGTGTAACTGCATATATCAGGAAAGAGATAACTCTGGAATCAAGTATAACCAAGGAAAAGAAAGAACCTTTCCCAAATTGAGCTTTGAAGGAAACACTTGACATGGATATTCCTTCAGCATCAGCTATAGTATCAATCATCTCAAAACCCACCTGCCAAATCAAATATTCGAGTCATTACATATATAAGAAATCATTAGGAGCATCAAACACAGAAGAAAAATAAGAGAACACACGTTGTGACGGGTGCCAGCGTATCGTTTCCCAGGATTACCAAGGCCAACGATGAGCCATGGCTGTGGCTTTGGCTTCGGCTTCGGATCCTCCTGCTGAAGCCCCAATAACGCCGGTGAGGCTGGTGGGGAGGTTGAGGTAGTCATTGAACAGGATATTTGGTATAAAGAGCCGATTGCGGCGGTGTTACTCATCCAACCCCTCCAATACGAGGATGAATTTAGAGCTTTCGCCACGGAGGAGGAGGATAAAAGGCGGCGGCCGCGGCGGCACAGGACCGTCGCCGATGATGCAGTGCTAGAAATTGCACATGCTAGTTTCATTGTGCTTCTATATGTTTATGGGAGGTGTTGGAAGCCGAATTTACGGATTGGCTGAATTGGAATTGCAACACCATGGCGGCCAACGACGTCGTCACGTCTTTTTCGAAAGAAAAATAAAAAAGAAAAAAGAAAAACAAGACAATATGACTCTTTTATAAAAACATGGAAAAGAATAAAAAATGTCCATTAACTTTTTGAAAAATAAAATAGTACACAGATACCCTCATGCATAATGTATACGTATTAGATATATGAATTTCTAAATTGCAAATCAAACACTGTATTAATTTTGTAGATGAATAACTTACCTCCTAACTAGCTATCAAATATTTTATTACTTATGTTGAATTTAATACATGTATAATATATCTTCATGTTTGTGTGTGCATGCATGCGTGTGAATTAAAAGTTGTTCAATCATGTTATTTCCCACAAAAATATTTTCAATACTATATATATGTATCTATCTTATTTGACGTTACAAAAATTTAGTAGAAAAATATTTTGATGCTATAGTTGATATTTTCACCAAGAACTTGTAAGGTTTCTATTTTGTATACATACATGTTCTTACTTTACTTGATATTATAGATATCACAATGGTCTTGTTGACTCACATCATATCATATTGATCTTGTTGGCCCTCACAGCAATTTACATTCTTTAGACTTCATGGTTGTCGGCCCGACTAATGATATGTGTATTTTAGATATTATGATAATTTTGTCAATCTTCATCCTTTTAGATATCATGGTGATCTTGTCGACCCACATAACAATTTACTAACTTTTGTCATAAACTACAGGGTCAGTTGAGATTGTTGTTATGGCATAATTGGCTTATTGTTTGTCAACATACGTACCCATGGTGTAAATGCATTGCATTTTATGTTCTTAAGGCTACATGTAATGATCTTGTTGATCATTTTTTTAATCTATCTGTGAAAATTACTGTATTGTACTTTCGTAAGTTGTTTTGGACCTATTTTGAACTATTTGTATTGTTGGAACTGAGATCTGGTGTTTTAAAAGTGGAAAATATGAGTTTTGGGATTTTTGGAGTCAAAAGAGAATTTTTGTATCATTTTGAGTTTTGGATGTCGGATCGAAAATCCATCAATATAATTTCATTAGCTCCGGAATGTCAAATTTGGTCTAGGAGAAGTTACAAAACTGAATTCAGAGTTAAATGGAGATTTTGGACTCAAAGTTGCATTTTTTATTGTTTCTGAAGCTAAAGTTTGACTTTGGTCAACATTCGGAGTTCAGAAGCTCGAATAGAAATTTCGAAAGTTCTATAGTTTTGGATGGTGAAACTAATTAGTGTTTTTGAGGATAGTTTTGGTATTTTGACTTCTAAATTAATTTAATCAAGTTTTACCGGTAACTGTGTCGAGAAGACCTCAAAATCAAATTCAGATAATTTTGGTTGAGTCTGGATCGTCGTTTCTGATATGGATACATGTCTGGTTTGTGTAATTCGGATTCCGAACGAACCCCGAGGGTCAATTTCAAAATATCTCTGGACTTGATAAGTCTGATCTGGTGCAACCACCTTTTCTCTTTCGCATTCACGGAATTGGCCTCCACGTTCGCGGAGGTCTGGGTTGCTTTACACTTCGCGTTCGCGGGAGTCTTCTCCACGTTCACGGAGGGTTATCACCTCCTACTCCGTGTTCGCAGATGGACCCACCACGTTCGTAGAGGTCTGGGTTCAAGTGGCTCTGCGTTCGCGGACTAGTTCCCGCGTGTTCGGAGTACATTTTTTCCATCATCAGTTTTAAAAACGTAAAATCACTATTTTTACACCATTTTCAATATTTCAAGCTTTGTTGGGTGATTTTTTTAGAAGATTTTTCAGGAAAACGTTTTGGTAAGTGATTCTAACATCAAATTGATTAAATTCCACTACTTTTATCTTGAATTTCATGATTTTGGATATTTAAAATTGAGATTTTCATGGCTTTGCTTTGAAAACTTTAATTGATGATTTCTCCCTCAATTTGAACTCTATTTTAGTGAAATTTTCACTCATGAACTTCTTTTCTCATGTAGAATCATAATTTCTAGTCAATTTTTAGATTTGACAACTTCAAATTTTAATCCTAATTTTGATCATTTTGCCCTTAATCCTAATTCATGCCAATATGGGTATCAAAATTCAACCCTTGACACGTATAATCTGTTTTTGATAGTGGTTAGTTGATTCGGTGATCGTTTTGAAGCTTGGGTTGATTGAAAGCTAGTTCGAGTGCGGTTTTGACATCGAGATAGGTTTGGCTAACCTTCTTGGAACTGGATTTGAGTTATTGGACATGTTTATGTGATAATTATAAGATTTGAATTGTATTATGAGTAATGAGATTTATATGATAGTATTTTGATAAGATTACGATATTGGTTACGTCGAAATTGGAGTAAATTGTGATTTTGTTGGTAAATTGAGATGTATTATTGAGATTTAAGATAATTTGGATGTTATTGTGATAGTATGAGACTTGTGATATCACTTGAAAAGTATTGTGGTAATTTGATGGCATTTGAGATATTTTTGGAAATCATGGGTATAATTTGGGACTTGCGGAGTCCGATTTCATTAGTTTCTGTCCATTGATGATAATGCAATGATATGAGACATGTGGATGGTATTGTGGTACTAGTGGATGCACTTGGTCTTGACATTATATACATACAAGTTACGTCTAGTAGAGTCTCGAGGATCAATGCAAATATGTATATTGTTTATTTATTAGAAATTTTTCCTTTATTCTTTTGATTCCTATCATGTGTGGTTACCTGCGTGAGTGTTGAGTTATTACATGTTATTTTGGCAAATGATTAGGACTAGAGTTTCAACTATTGGTAAAAGAGGAAAGAAATTCCTCGAAGCACCAATTGAGGCCCCAACTAGAGGTAAGGGTAGAGGTCGAGCTAGAGATCGAGGTCATGTCCGTGGAGCGGCACCAACGAGAGGTCATGGTAGAGGTGTCTCTCTCGAGCCAAAGATTGATGTTAGAAAGGACCAAGTCCCTCTATAGTATACAACTGCACCTTTTCTTCAAGATAACTTATTAAGAGTGTTAGGTGTACTTGAGAGTTTTGCTCATATTACTAATGCGATCGACACATTAAAAGGTTCTTAGATTGGAGTAAGGACTCAAATGCTAGAGCATCATCAGGTTCAAGTTGCTTACGTTCTAGTAGGGAAACCACCATTGGGTCTTAAAGTTGAGGGTGATCCCGCACCAGCAGTTTAGGGCTGAAGTTGAGGGTGATCGTGCACCAATAGTTTAGGTTCAAAGTGTGTATTTGGCCATGTTGATTGAGGATGAATAGCACTGATATAAAAGGTTTTGGAAGATGGACCTATCCCAGTTTCAGGGTGGGAAAAAAGAGGATGCTCATGAATTTTTTACTATCTGTAGAGAGTTATTGGTTGTTGTTGGGTTAGCTAAGTCACATATATGTTACTCTTCAGCTTCGTGGGCCGGTGAGAGAGTGGTGGAGGGTTCCTTGTAGTTGGATCTCCTCTTTCTTTCTCTAGGAGGAAGAAGTAGAAATGTTAAGTGGCGAGCGAGCTTGTAGCGAGAGAAAGGAGAGAGGCGAGGGAGAGAGGATGAGAGAAAAGAGAAAATAGCAATAAAATCCTAATAAATACATCTACATATTGTAATTTTTTCAAACTTTAGTGATGAATTGTAAATACATATTACATTTTTGCATAAATTTTATTTATTTATTCGGCCCAAAAGTGGTCGGTCCAGTTAAAAATAAACTATATACATCTGATCAGGTCCAAAAGTGACGAAAATCAGAAAATAAAAATATCAACCATATAAAATAGGGTTTTCTCATCCATTTTTTTTATCTTTGTCTCTTCTAGCTTTCTCCTCAGCGCCGCAAGGATAAATCTGTTATTTCTTTCCAACTCTGGTCTTCACTTGCTCTTGATCTAGATGATAAATCTTCGTCCTCATTGTGAAGCTCGAAGAAAATGGTTTAACTTTCAGAAGTAAATGAAGTTCACTTTCGTTGTCTTTTATTTCTACTTCATTAAGTTGATGTTAAGCTGATGATGTTTGTCTTGTAGGTGAGTAATCTGGTGGAGATCTTTTGGTGGGACTTGTGAGAGGGTTAAAACCCTACTCAGCTCTGAAGATCTCTTTTGGTAGGTATTAAAATTTCACCCCCTTTCTTTTTTTATTTTTAATTATTTTCTCCCTTATCAACCAAAATTCTATATGTATTAAAAAAATATTTTTTTTCCTCTTTTTTGGCTCTATCCATAATTGTCGCATCACTGCTCTTTATCAAAAATCACCCAAAAATTATCTTTTCGTCCAAACTTGTTGCTTAACTCAAAAGATACTTCAGCGTTCCTAGCTCAAATAGTAGGGGAAAATGATAAAATCACCTTTTTAGATTACGAATCTTTGCTATGTCGGGTTTTCAAGCTAATTGTTTGTTCAATCTTCAATGAGTTTCTTTGAGGACTTTTGTTTGTGCAAAATTTTGAAATTGTTTTAGGAATGTATTGATTTTAGAAAGAAAATTATTTTTCGCCACTTCTTCCTAGCTCATCCCCACCTATATTTTATTGTTGAAATTTTGTGTATTTCGAGACATTTTTACTGATTCAATTTTCTTTGATTGTTAACTTTTAGCTTTTGCTCAGTTATGATTTGGGTCAAGCTTTTATTACGCTTCTCTAAAAATATTTTAAAGACTGTGCTTTTTCAAACTCCACCAAGGTAAATAAATCTTTAAAAATACTGCAAGGGATAGCTATTTAGTGTCTCTGATTTTTTGGATTGTTGAGAGGTAACACCACTAGTATGAGTTGTGTGTTTGCCTTTTGGGTAACGTTTTAAAAATCATGACCATAAAATTTATCACAATCGAGATTTTCTTCCTTTAGCGCCTTGAGAAATCTACTTCTTTATTTTGCACAATACTTTTTTCATGTCCCTCTTGTGTGAATCTAGTAATGAGAACATGAATCATGTTGCAAGGCTTGACATTCATATTATTTTAAGTATTGAATCCTGTTTATTTTTAAGCTAGTTAGGATTGTGCAATTCATACACAATTTAATGTCATTCAAAGAATATATCTTTGTAAATAATGAAGTCATGAATTAAAATTGGAGAATATGTTCTATTAATTTAGAAGATGTAGAATACAAATATGTGTATTATATAGAGATGATATATGAAGAAATTTTAAGACTAGTTTAATACCCTTATTATGAAATTAATGACATAATTAAGGATGGAGCTACCCTTGATCGAGGGATGTCAAGAAATATCTCTTCGTCGAAAAAATTGCATTGTATATATAGGTCAAGTTTTGATTTACTCATAAGTATTTGTTTATGCGAGAAATGAGGACCTAAAAATACAAATTAAGATAAGATCATTTCTGCCCTAACAATAATATATAAGATAGAAAATAATCATCTTCATAATCTAATTCTCTCTATCTCTTCAATATTGCTATATTTTTGGTATGATTTTGCTACTATTTTGTTTCATTATTTTTATTCAATTTTGTAGAAATTATTAATGTAGTTTTACGACATTTTTTGGTCCCGTTTTGCTATTATTTTTTGTCTAATTTGGTCAAACGAAAAAAATTCTATTAATCAAGTGAGCAAATATATACAACTAACTCAGTAGATTCTAGAGTTACATCCTAAAAAAATACCAAATGCAACAGTTTAGCTACGCTATGAATTATTACTCACTATAGCAGGGGTATTTATTGAGTTTCAGAACAATGGTCCATTTTGCCTGTTTCTGCTCCTTGATATGTACTTGCAAAGCTATCTCCTTGAGTCTGTCCTTACAATCTCTTTTTTCATTCTTGAATCTTCTATTGTTTTTTTCGATCTATATATGATAGACTACAACTGCAAATAAAAACCCAAGAAAAAAGAACTTTCCTCTAGTGGCATGTGTTATAGACGATACCCATCGAACCTCAGATTTTTAGTCTCCAATTTGTCGAGAAATGCTCAACCAATTTAACAATTGAAGAGGGCTACTTTAACACTACACTTTAACTACTACTCCATATAAAAAAATCCTACGCAAAAATCTAATAAATTTGAAATAAAATGTTTGATTTTCTAAATTACTTTTACCATACTTTTTAGATTACTTTTTATATCTATGACTTTGTATGCAAGTGTTATTGTTGTTAATGATTTTTTTATTTTATTTTTTGCAAATCAATTTCTTGAGATCTACGAGATCTTAGTATCATTAGATCAAACATTTGACATAATTTTATTTTTTTTATTCTATTAGAATGTTTAGATGCAAAAGGTACCTGTGAATGTGGTACAAAAATATAGGGCCAATGTAGTACGTGTTGGCAATAAATTGAATTTACTTAGATGTGGTACAATACTTATATTTAACAAAAAAAAAAGATATATTTTTCTGCAAAATTTTATAGGAATAACTATATGAATTTATTATTCAAATCAGATTGTTCCTATAAAATCATAGAGAAAAATTAATCTGTCTTTGTTGAATGTAAGTGTTGCGTTGCATCCAAGTGGATTCAATCTATTACCAACCTAAACTATTTTGAACATTATATTTTGGTACCATAATCCCAGATACCTCTTGCATTAAAATATTTTAACAGAATCAAGAAAATTTATTTCAAAATTTTTTTGTTGGATGAGACTGAAATTTCATCGTCGTTGAAATTGATTTGCGAATAAAGTATCATTAGCAACAACATCACTTGTATATAAGGTTATGGAGATACGAAATAGCCAAAAAAGCATAATAATTATTTGTTTAGCGTGAAATCAAGTTAGATTTTCTTCTTTGATTTGTTCATGTGAACATATACCGAAATTCTTGAATTGTTTTGTTGTTATTTAACTTGTCAATTGTAAAATTGAATTGAATTTTTCTTCTTCGACTTGTTGTGAAAATTTATCAATTTTTTTGAGTCGGATATTGTATTTAGCTTGTTATTGCGAAATTGAATTGGGTTTCTCTTTTACTTGTTTGTTGTGAAAAATTATTTTCAGAGAGTTTATTAGATTGCTCACTATTATTCCTGTCTTATATTTTACTATTACGTATATTATTATATCGTTGGACTGTTAATTTCGAGCGATTGTATTATTGATCTTTTGTAGTTTATCGGGTTCTTAGTTTAGTGGTGTTGGGGACTGATGGTGGACTAAGGTCATGTTTATGTTTGTGATTGGAGGCGAGGGGTAGTAGTAATAAGAAGGGGATGGACTTACTTAAGTTGAGAGTAGGGTCATGGATCATATGATCACTTACAAGGAAGTCCATAGAGCTAGTGAAGAGTCTTAAGAGGAAATAAATTAATATAACATGTGTTTAGGAGATCAGACGGGTAGGCACCTACGTCCAAACTGTGGATGAATTTAAATTATGGTACTTAGGAGGCTCTAGGGATAGACATGAAGTAGGTATCCTAGTAGATGAGGATCTTAGAGAGTATGTGGTTAAGGTCAGGAGGATTAATAATAGGATGATGTCTATTAAACTTATTATCGGTAGACATATAGTGAATGTTATTAGTGCCTATCGTCTCAAGTGGGTCTAGATGAGGAAGTCAAAAAGCTCTTTTGGGAGGATTTGAATGAGGTTGTGAGAGGTATATCAGACATAAAAAAAAATCTTAATTGGGGGAGACTTTATGGGCATATTGGTGCAACTTCGAGTGATTTTGATGAACGTTCATAGAGGCTTTGGTTTTGGGGAGAGAAACGGAGATGGGGTGTGTCTCTTAGATTTTGTTAAAGTCTTTGAGTTGGTTATTGCTAACTCATGTTTTTCAAAGAGGAAAATCACTTGATTACCTTTTGTAGTACGGTAGCTAAGACTAAGATTGATTACTTACTACTCTAGAAGGGTGACAGAAGCCTTTGTAAGAATTGTAAGATTATTTCGAGTGAAAATATTTTCATTCAACATAAGCTTTTGGTAATGGACTTAGAGATTAAGAGGGAAGAGATGAAGAAGTTTTTTTTACGATCGACCGAGGATTAGACCTGACTCTTGCCATTTCTTGGGAGATGGGGAAAAAGTTTAGTTGTTTGGAGACTTGGAGTAGTAGCACGGATGTGAACAACATGTAGGACACAACTGCTAGTTGCATTAGAAAAGTAGCTATTGAGGTACTATGGGTATCGAAAGTGATCTTTGGTGGATGTCAAGGTGATTGGTGATGGAATGAAAAAGTTCAAGGCAAAGTGAAATCTAAGAAGGTTGACTATACAAAGTGGTCAGAGTGTATAGATGAAGATAAAAAATAGAGGCTTAAGGATATTTATAAGATGGTGAAGACAAAAGCAAAGTCAACCGTCATAAGTGCTAAGACAACAACATTTGAACATTTATATGTTGAGCTAGGAGAAAAAAAGGGGCAAGAGATTGTATAGGCTCGCGAAAGAAAGGGTGAGAGAAAAACTCGCGACTTGGATCAAGTGAAGTGCATCAAGGATGAGGATGGTAAGATATTTGTGGATAAAAATTTCATTAAGCAAAGTTGGCAAGCTTACTTTCACAAACTTTTAAAGGAAAAAGGGGACATAGATATAGAGTTAGGTGATGTGATGCACTCTGATAGTCATAAATATTGTGGTTACTACAGGCGTTTCAGGTTTGGGGAGGTTAAACGTGTTATTAGTAGGATGATCAGAAAGAGAGCGATCGAATCTGATGCAATTTCGATTTATTCTTGGAAGAGCATTATCAAGAATGGTATGGAATGGTTGACTAGGTTGTTTAATGCTATTTTGAAAACTGCTAAGATGCCCGATGAATGGATGAGGAGAACAATGGCTCCATTGTACAAGAACAAAGGTGGTTTTCAAAATTGTAACAAATGTTTTCCTAAATATGTTCTTCCCCTCCCATAAAGAGAGTTTCTTGTTCCTTTTCTAACAAGGATAGTGAGCGAGGGATATCAGGTTACTAAGACACGCTATGAAGGTTCAGGAGAGAGTGGTGAAAATGAGGGTGAGAAAAAAAGTGTCTATTTCAGATAATCAGTTTAGATTAATTCCAAGGCGATCGACTACTAAAGCAATCCTTCTTGTTCGGAGACTGATGGAGAAGTATAAGGAAAGGAAGAGGGACCTTCATATGGTATTCATTGATCTTGAGAAGGACTATGATAAAGTTTCGAGAGATGTTTCATGGAGATGTCTAGAGGTGAAAGGTATTCTAATGGTGTATATTAAGGTGATAAAGGACATGTATTATAGAGCCAACACTCGAGTAATAACAGTGGAAGGAGACTCTAGGTATTTTCCTATTGAGATGGGACTTCATCAAGGATCTGCGTTGAGCCATTTTTTTCCTTAGTGATAGATGAGCTGACACTGTCTATCCAGGAGGAGGTTCCATGGTGTATACTTTTTGCGGATGACATAGTACTGATTGATGAGACCAGAGATAAAGTAAAAAATAGGTTGGAAGTTTGGAGACATATTTTGGAGCCCAAAGGGATTAAAATTGAGTAGGACCAAAATAGAATACTTGGAGTGCAAATTCAGTGTTGCAAGGGATAAAGTGAACATCGAAGTGAAACTTGCCACTCAATCTATTCCCAATATAGAAAGCTTTAAATAACTTGGGTCCATCATCCAAATTGGTTGTAATATCGATGACGATGTCTCACATCGTATTGGGGCAGCATAGATGAAATTGAGTCTTGCCTCTGGAGTATTGTGTGATAAGAAGATATACCTAAACTTAAATATAAGTTTTACAGAATGGTGGTTAGACCATCTTACTATATGGGGCTAGAGGTGACAAATAGGTGGATTGGATCAGATTTGGATGGATTGAATATGGATTGAACCAAAATGGATTGGATCATAATTCATCCATATAAAATATGGGCAAATATGGATTTGATCAAATATGATTTGGGTAAAAATAGTTTTAACCTACTTTAATCTCTTAAAGCCCAAAAAAATTAAATCAAAGCTAAATTGTTAATGCTCAACCCCTATCACCCCAACCTCACTCCCAAATAATTATTTTTGAAAAAAATATTTTTTTCATAAAAAAAATTCTTTAATTTTTTTACTTCCATACCCTATCACCCACCCCACCCCACCCCACCCTACCCGCACCTCTATCACCCCCTAATTTTTAAATTAGAAAATATCGAGAAAAATTCGCTCACCCTACCCGTCCCCTTCACACCACCCTATCACCATTTAAAAATATAAAACAAAAATTTCATCCCCAAGCCCCACCGGACCCCTTATCCCAAAATATTTATAAAAAAAAATCGAAAAAAAAAAGTTAAATTTTTGCACCACCCACCCTTCATTTTCCACTACAAGAAAATTGGTCTTTAACGAGGGGAAATTCAGTCGTTAAAAGTATAA
>JBCEWC010004833.1:0-26310 GCA_038996855.1 Solanum aculeatissimum
GTTTTCAGTATATTAAAACTGATATAGTCTAATTTTTAATAACTGATACACACAGATCATCAATAACCTTAAAATTCTGCGTTGTATCAATGCATATTTTTATGTATCAACGTTTCCCCAAAAATCAGGGATTTTAGTAATTTTAGAAAGTGTTGGTTTATATTGAAATTAAGCCTATAGAGTATGGGATTTCTATAATTTGCCTTTTAAATTTCTCATATAAATAATTTTGATAATTAAAATCAAAACTCAAATTTTATATTAATAATAAAAGAGGAGAAACTTTTAAATTCTTATTTCAAGTAATACAAAAATAACAATTATTGAAAAATATCACTAGTTATATGGATAAATTAATATAGACTTTTCTTTATTTTACAGTTTTAACAAATTCAAAATTATAATTTAATCTAAGGTATGACTAGTGACATGAAGTTTATTCTAATCTAATCTATTTTATCTTTGCATTTTATTTTTATCTAAACAAAGAAAAAAAGAATAAACTAAATAAACTAACCTAGGTACACAGCCCTTACCCCTATTATTCCCACTAACTCACAAACACACATGCACAAATTATATTCAAAAGCATTGAGATAAAGCCATTTAAATTCAAAATATAATCGTAGTAAACCACTAATCCATTGTTATAAATCTTTTTTTATCTCTTTTACAAACATTTTTTCACGGTCTTTCTCAGCTACTTATTTTTGGATGCAGAATTTAGTTTGATTGCGAAATTCTGAAAAAAGATTATTTACTTTACTTGCTATCTAGATATGGATTCGCTACTTATGTTGGTTTCATGTCCTTATGATGATTTCAGTAAGTGTTATATTTTGCTGGAATAATATGTATTGTAATGAGGATGATGTAAGACTTGAATATGAAAGGATTAGGCTTTTGGTATAAAATCAAAGGTTCATCAAATGGTAAAAGCTAATCAAATATAGATAGTTGGGAAAAGAATGTATAATGAGGAGAATAGATTTATAAATATAATTAAAGTTCTCATATAAATAATCTTGATGATTAAAGTTAAAACACAAATTTTATATTTTAAATTGATAAAAGAAGAGAAGATAATTTTAATTCTTATTGCACACAATGTAAAAAGAACAATCATTGAAAAATATCAGTAGTAATTCTGATAAAAAATAATACATATATTTTTATAGTTTTAACGAATTCTTCTTTTGAAACTGGTAACTTTGTAGTTTAAACGAATTCAAAATTTATAATTTAATTTAAGGTATGACATTATTTCAATGATAAAATAATAAAGAAGGAAAAGTAATTAAAACATCATAATCGGGAAAAAGTGAAACGAGGACAAATATAACCTGGGGATATTTATACCTATGATTAATTTAAAAATAAAATAATAAAATAATAGTACTAATAAATTTTGACAATTGAGGAATTGTGAACAATAAAATAAAAAATATTATATTATATTAAATGGAGTATAGTGGACTGGTATATTGTCTGCGCATTGTGTGGGTACTAATAATAGTTAAAATATAAAGCTAACAATGTCAGCACTATGACATGTCCCTCACCAGAAATTAAATAAAAACTCTGACTTGAAATATTTAAAAATCAATCAACTGTTAAAAACTGACCATCTCTGAGCCATAATACTGGACAATATTTGTATGTCTTAATCGACTCAACAATGCAATCTCCTGCAAAATAAATGAATAGAAGAACATACTCTAATATGAGCTCATCAGGAATACAAATCTCCAGGTAGTCAAAGAAAATAAGACCTAACAGACTGCTGCTTATGCAGTAAACCTACCTGTGCCAACTGCTTTGCACTTTCTTTTGACTTTGCATCATCTGAAAATAGAGTCACCTCCTTCATTGCACACATTTCTCCACTATCACTGTAAACAAACACATGGCTAAGCATTAATTTTTCCCCCTTTTGGGGGATAAGATGGCCAAGCATTAAACCAGGACATCAGCAATCAATCTTTGATTGTCAATGACAAGGTAATATATAAAGATTGAGTTCCTTCTTCATTTGAAAAGGCCACACGCAATGAAATAGGAAACAAAAGAAAATCAAGTGCTGCCCGTATTAAAGTACCTATTAAAACCAACATAAACGTGCCCAAATGTGCCTCTACCAAGCAACTTCCCTTTTTTCCAGCGAGAACCAGGGCTAGAAAGATTCTCTGCTCTACCAGGACTTCGCGGCACTGAGGGAGATGCTACAACTGAATTGGAATGAGAAAAGGGTGAAGAGTTGGAAATTGTTAAAGGGGGACGGGGCAAAGGATGACTTTCTGGTTTTGCATCATCAGGCCAACTAGTCTGCAGTTCAGATGCTCCCCCTCCAGTCCTGGGATGAATAGGCGTGACAGCACCACTGTGAATTCTTGAGCTAGGTCCAGGACTTGTCATCCTGGGACTAGGAATTGGAGAGTACTCAGGGCTCCCTCTACTAGGCTGCCAAAACAATTGTCCTACCATATCTCCTCCCATGGAATTATGTCCAGAATTCTGACCAGACCCTGGGCTTGAACAATGGCCAGATCCAAGTAAAGGAAGATCAGGATAAGTCTTTCCTGCCCAAAAAGTAGAACTACTAACTTGCTCACAGCCAGTAACTCTCATTGGACTTCTGGAAGGACTTGATATAGAACTATCAGGAGCACCACAAAGGGCACCATGAGAAGGAATCTGTATACTGGGCAAGCGGCTATTTAATGGTCGTCTCTTAGGAGATCGAGAGGAGACATGTCCACTGGGAGAAAGATTAACTGGTTCTGTTGCCTCTTTTGTGCTTATTTGTCCAACAGCAGATTGATCCTTAATAGCCAATCTTTGAAACCAAAAAAGGAAAAGAAATTATGTCAACCAGGGTGGTGTAATTACCAAAAAAGAAAAAAAGCAAAACAAGTTAGACAAATGAATTGTTTCAAATAAGGAAAACAATTAGATACTTAAGCAGCTAAAGAATCCATTTGTGAACACATTTCATTTAAGCGAGCTTCGGAATTTGCATACCTTGGAGGGCTACCCAAGACAGTCCGGTTACCAGTTTCATAATCAAATGTTAGTGGACTGCGTTGGCGTGAATCAGTAGGATCATCACTCTCAATAGAGCACTCACTTGAAATTGATGCACAGACAAGCTCTCCGTCAGCATCTGCAGGGTCCAGTCTGTGCCTGATGCTTGCAGGCTTTGGGAGAGGCAGAAACAGGGATGGCTTTGAGCCCTTTTCTACTCTGGGTTTTGCAGATTGACTGATTCCAGAGTCTGTCCGGACTACACTTGCAGGTGGCAAACCTGGAAGCGGTAGTGGTTGGGCTAGAGCCCTTTCAACGAAGCTTTGACATCTCGAGACATTCTTGGAAGGTGATGACGACCTTGACTGTGCTTGGGACTGAGAACCCTTCTCAGAAGCAATGTCACTGTTGTGTCTTTGAGATCCACCGGATTTACTTGGAGACTTATCTTCAGTTGGACTCTTAAACTTGCGATGCAATGTATCAATAAATCTCTCTTTGGTCAATTTCTTCTTTGCTTCCTTTGAAGATGACTTTCCCCACCATGAAGGCATATTTCCAGTGCTAAAAGATATACAAAACCAATAAACAACCCACAAAAACAAATTCTTTCAACAAGCCAGACTTATTATATGAAAATACATACGCAAAGCAGAAAAGAGAGTAATATGACCTCGGTGAGAACTGGAGTGATAGTTGAAGTGATCTATTGCTATAAGTATGTTATTATCTCACATTTTTTTAAAAATAAAAGCTGCTGAAGATAATATTTAGTCAAAGGACATTCCAACTCATCACAAGTTAGTAAGAAACTGAAAGAGCAGTTATAAATGATAGAATCAATCAATTAGAGCAATCACCTTCGTAATACAACCAGGAAAAGCTAATTAAATTACTTCATTGACAAGGGATAACACAAAGAATCAAATAGTGCCCATATCATTAAGATTCTGGATTGGTATAGCTAAAATGAGGTGACCACGACTTGTCTCACCTCCCTAAAGTTTGGGCTAGATGATTGTTTCATCACAATTTAATATTCAGAAGAGTTTGAACTGAAACAACATACTTTTGCACAGTTCACCTCAAATAGGATCCCATGAACCAGTTTAGTGAAATAACTTCCTTCCACCACCAATCTGGCAAACTAGGAATCGAAAGTTCACTTTCCCCCACAGAAACCCAAAATACACTCATACATCTTGGGATAAGGATTCAAAAATGAGACCTCTCTGCCCGCTTCTACTCATTTTTCTACTTTCTCTACCTTCCATCGCCACATCTTTATTAATAAGAGTAGTGTCAGCACCAATTTGTGAGCACTTCAATTATTCTATTGGGTACTTGCGATCTCCAGGTAGAGGCGGATCTAGAATTTCTAGAACATGGGTGCACCACTAAAAAAGAAGAAAAGAGAGAGCATTTGGTGGGCTTGATCCTTATTCCTTTAGACAAATAAATCAGCATGCAACCAAGTGCACCACTCAGCCTTTCTAGAGCATGGGTGCCAGCAGATACTATTAGATAAATTCTAGGAAATATGAACATAAAATAATTAGTTATTTCATTGACCTCTGGGTCACATCCTTGGTGTCTACGGTAGTCAATTTAAGAACTTCCAACCCATCCATTGAGATGAACTTGAGTTGACCTTCACTACCCAATGATAATGCTAGCAGGCCCCCTTCCCCTCTTGGAACTTAAATATGCTTTGATGCAATTATTGGGCATAAGATTTTACCCCTAAACAAATCCATTTGAGTATTTCCAAGATAATTTTTCAATAACTGTATTTTAACATTGAAAAATGTCAAAACTTTGAGCAGGGAGGACCAAGTCTTCTTGACATAACTGGTAGAGTACTCTTTCATGTTTTTACTTTCTTTTCTTTTTCTCTGGTCTTCAGAAATGCCACCAAAAAGGTATTAATACTTCTTTAAGTAACAACAGCATCATCAGACCTCGACTAGTCCTTTCAAGTATCTATTACCTCCCACCAACATATATGTTGTGTAGCTCTGCCCACACTGGCTTAGACAGATGGAGAATTCACCCAGTTCATTCCTTACTGGAATAGGAACCTTTATTCTCAACGACATCACTCTAACTCTTCCATCCCATTCTGGTGGCCAAAATATTAAATATTTTCACTCATCTATCACATCCTTACATGCAAAATAAAAAAAAGGTAACGTGATCCTACTGATCTCTAATTCAGACTTCAAATTTCGATATTAATCCTAAAAACACAGCATTTCCGCGCAGATCTAGAACACTACAAATACACCAGGTAACTGCACCATAGATTAAAATATTTAAAAAAACAGAAATGAACTAAAACTAAAAAGATATAACCAAAACTCACCTTTTAACTGATTATTTATTGCATTGCCAGCATAAGTGATCTTGCTTCTTCAGATTTGGACGATGAATCAACTCAGGAGTCAGGATTAGCTCAAATCAAACCCTAGGAATATTAGTCTCTCTCTCATCTCTCTGTCCCACTCTAAGATTTTACCAGAGAGGCGACAGAGGGAGATGGCAAGTTGCTGAAGAAGAAGACTTCAAGAAAGCTTAGAAGAGATCGCGTAAGAATGGTGAAGGACAAAAATGGGAGTGTAGAAGCTAAGTATCGAGATAGGGGGAGTGAGTTTTTTTTAAGGTAAAATGAATTTAGTGCTACAGTCAAAACAATCAACAGTTTGCTGGTTTTTTCTAAAAGTTTCTTCACTGCTACAGTACAATGTTGTAACATGGTCCAATTTCATTTAATTATAGTAAATTAAAAACAAAATATTTGTTAAATTTAAAATCTAAGTTGATTTTTATATTTTTTAATTAAAAATTAAAAAACTAATATAGTAGTTATAAATTCATAACTAGTTTTGTCGTACTAATAGAGAATGAAAATTTAAGAAATATATGCATTTAAAATTTTCAAGTATCCTATAAGAATTCTATGATTGTAGGTTATTTTTTAAATTGTAATCTCTTAATAATATAATATATTATTTGAACTAACGAAAATTTTCGTCCGAACTTTCAGTATAAGGATATTCAATTGTTCATCCTTAAATGTTGTCAAAGAGCTTATCAATATGATTCTTCTATCTAACTTCAAATTGCAGTCAACACTTTTTTCTTTGGCATTTACTAACTTTTATTCTTCCATTTCAGTAATTTATGTAATAATCCCTTCAATAATATTAGTTTCGATGATAGAAAAAATATGAAACTAAAAGAGACATACATAACTAGTCTTTTCCTCGTGAAGTTATGATCATAATCGATGAATGTTGTTTAAATATATATTTTTCGTCCTTTTGAATATTCGTACTTAAAAAATACTATGTGCATGACATTCACGTTGATTAGTAAGAATATTTTAATCATTTATTTTATATATAATAATACATTTCTTACAAAATATCATTATGCAATATTTGAGTATGACTATTATTGAGGGGTAATTTTACAAAGAGTGTACTGTTATAATGAATGTCATTATTATTACAAACAGAATGTTGTGAAGAAGAAGAAAAATATAACATGAAAAAATTTAGATTGTTATAATAAAAAGTCTCTATATTAAATGACGATTGTAGAGAGTTTGACTATATTACTAACTAATAACTTCATTCTATCTCATGATACGTTGCTTTTACACACAAAAAAAATCAAAATACGTATTGTTTTAAGATTCAAGATAATTATATCCATATATTCCTCCATATGCAATATAAAAAAAAAATTTGATATTTTTAATGGTCTAAAATAAAATAATTGTTTAAAATTCAAGAATGTATTAATTGTTTTTTCAAAGTTTTTTTTTTAATGTGATTTGTAGCTATTTTTAAATTGCACTAATGATACATTATTTTTTTATTAACATCTTGTGTTATACTCTCTCTATTTCAAAATAAGTGAATTGTTGGGTTATATCACACATATTAAGAAGAAAAAACAAAATAAAATTTAATCATGTTTTTCCATTATTACCATTCTCAAACACCAAACACTCATTTAATTCATCATTTAATTCTAATACAAAATTCAACCTTAGAAATTCAATTAATGAAGGGCGAAATTGGAAAAATTTTCCAACATATCCCTTGAAAAGTGAACAATTCAATTATTTTGAAAACTAAAAAATTCCCGAGTAGTTCACTTATTTTGAAATAGAGAAAGTACCTTCAATAATGGATTTATAATAGATTAAGCGCATTAAAGAATAATTACTACTTTTTAATAATATTCATTTTTCAAGAAACATCAAACAAAGAACGACAACTTAGTAAATAGTAGCTTATATTTATTATTTTTCTTAATGAAGAGTGAAAAAAATTAAAATAAACACTTATTTTGAGACTAATATAGTAGGAGGGATATTTAGCTTCATCGTTCTTCACAAAATTTATTTTTGAATTTATATCATTTTTATAATAATTCTTTTTTACACATAGAAGATTGAAAAAAAAATCTTCTTCTGCTCAATTTATGAGTGGACTATGTATCAATCAAATTGATTGGGTTGTAAAATTTATTGATTTGACTTATTAACTTTTAGACATGTTAAGTCGTTATGGAATCTTTAAGATATCGGTCATTGATCATCATCCCTTCGATTGTCCGGTTAAAAAGAAAAGACTTCACAAAAAGAGAATAAAAATTATTTACAAATAAGGTGACAAATAAAATAAATCATGCATAAAAATTGATAAATTTCATCTTATTCAAAAGTAAACACTGACATTGTTTATAATAATCGATAATTTAAGACAATCATAAATGGATATGAAACTCTTAGGATTCTTAGAGTGATACGAGTCATAGGATGATTAATAGAAAAATCTAAATCAATTGACTTCTACTTTACATTGCCTTTGGTTGAATTAGTAGATTGACTTATTTTGCATATAACTTCAGCTCATTGAATGGAGGCTGAAATTTTAGAGTTCAATAGAAGAGAGAACTTTCATCCTTTATTTTTTGTTAAAATACGACTTAATGATTTATTCCTCTTAAGTTCTTTTAAATAGAATTTTTATTATAACAATAGAAAGTTTAATCCTTATGAAAGTAGGAAATTTAGATTCTATCTCAAACTAATACTCATAGCTAAACCTAATTTTGATGAAGTTATAAAACATAAATCTTATTCTAAAACTAAAAAAAATTATTAAACATATAATAAATTATTTAGTTGAATTAGCTTCAACATATACACAACATTCCTCAAGCTCGAAACATCTAATAAATAGGGGAAGCTTATATTTATTATTTTTCTAAATGAGATATGAAAAAAAGCTAAAATGTCACTTATTTTGGGACCGAGAAAGTAGAGAGATATTTAGTTTCATCACCTTTTTCAAATTTAATTTTGAATTTATTTATTTTTATAAAATAAAAATTTTACATATGAAAGATTGAAAAGATAATCTTATCTTGTTCAATTTTTGAATGTTAAAACTACGTACAGATCGATTCCGTTGAATTTTGAAAGTTATAAATTATACTTGTTGATTTGTACACATGCTAAATCGTTATAAAATCATTAAGATATTAATTTATTGGTTATTGATTATTATCGTTTCGATTATCAGTTTAACAGTTAAAATTTCACATACAAAAAAATTATTTAGAAACACGATGACAAACTAAACAAATCATGCAAATGAGTTGGTAAATTGCATTTTGCTCAAAAGCAAACACTGATCTTTTGTAGAATGACCGAGAGTTTAAGACAATTATATATTAATGAAAGTAAAAAATCATAAAGATTCTTAGAGAAGGATTGAGTCACAATATGATGAATAGGAAAATCTAAATCAATTAACTTCCGACCTATTTTGTATAGAACTTCAGCTTATTGAAGGAAGGATGAAATCTTAGAGTTTGATGAAAGAGAGAACTTTTTTTTTTTGGTTAAAAATCTCACATAATGATTTATTCCTCAAAAGCCCATTTGAATAGGAACTTTATTAAAATAGAAAATTTAACTCTTACAAAAATAGGAAATCTAAATCATATTCCAAACTAATAACTATAGCTAAACCTAATTCTGAAAAAACTATGAAACACAAATTTTATAATAGAATAATAAAGAAAGCTACTAAAATATAATTTATTATTCAATTTAATTAGCTTTAATGTATCCACAATATTACCTCACTCAAGTTGAAAGAGCTTGTCCTTAAGCTCGAAACATCTAATAAATAGAGACAACTTAATGAACAATAACTTATATTTATTATTTTCTTAATGAGATGCGAAAAAGACTAAAATGATATTTATTTTAGCACGAAGGAAGTGGGAGGGATATTTATTTTGGTTACTCTTTACAAATTTTATTTTTAGGTTTATATCATTTTTTTAAGAGATTTTTATTTTATACATAAAAATTGAAAAGATTGTTATCTTCACTTCAATTTGTGAGTGCCAGGCTTGTGTAGCAATCAATTTGGTTGGATTTTGGAGTTCATCGATTATACTTATCGATTTTTAGTGTAATGACTTTATCGATCATTTTTTAGCTAATCTGTAAAAATTATTATTTGGCCTTCTCGTAAGTTGTTTTGCTCCTATTTTGAACTATCTGTGTTATTGAAATTGGGATCTTGTGTCTAAAAAGTGAGAACATGAATTTCAACATTTTTGAAAGCCTAATTTGTTGAAAAAGTGAATTTTGTACCATTTGAAATTTTGGGTGTCAAAATAAAAATTCGTTGATTCCATTAGTTTCAAAATATCGAATTTGATCTAGGCAAAGTGATGGAAGTAAATTTGGAGTCCGTATGTGGAATTTACGTTGAAAGTTGCATAAATGAGTTAAAAATGGACTAAGTTTGACTTTGGTCAATACTTGAAATTCAGAAGCTCTAATCGAAATTTTGACAGGTCCAGTGGTTACGAGTAGTGAGACTAACGCTAGAAATGGTCTCGTTGAGATTTTTAGAGTCTCCAAGTGTAGTTTGGATATTTTGAGTTTTAACTAGTTTCTTTGAGTTTTATTGGGTTGTGGGTCAAGGAGGCCTCAAACTCGAATTTAGATAATTCCATTGTGTTTGGAACATCGTTTCTAATAGGGTTACATATCTGATTTGTGTTCATGGGATTCTGAACGAATCCCGATGGTCTATTATGTGAATTTCTATGCTGGTGCATTGCTGCAATCTGGTGCAGCCACAATTATACTCCATGTTCAGGGGGTTTTCCTCCGCGTTCGTGGAGTGTTAGGTCTTTGCCCTCCGTGTTCGCGGAGTGTTGAGTCCTTGACCTCCGTATTCGCGAAGTGTTGAGCCCTTAACCTCTGCGTTCGCGGGGAAGGCCTCCGTGTTCACGGAGTGTCAGCCTTCCAGGCCTCTGCTATCGCAGATGGAGGCTCCGCGTTCATGGAGTGTCATAGTCCCTTGGTCTTCGCGTTCACAAATGCCTTTCTCCGTTCACGAAGTGCATTCGTTCCTAAAGCAGTAGCTTCATTTAAAAGTGACGAGTTTCACATTTTTCCTCCCTTTTTGAGATTCTTGAGCTTTCTTGGGCGATTTTTGGAAGAGTTTTTCATGGGAAACCTTTGGATAAGTGTTTCTATCCTCAAACATAGCAATTCTCATTTCTTTTCTCTTAATTTTATCTTTAATTTCATGGTTTTGAACATCAAAAATTGGATTTTTCATAGTCTATGTTTGGAAACTTAAAATAATGATTTCTCGTTCAATTTAAGCTCATTTTCAGTGGTATTTTCACCCACAAACTTATTTTTTCATGTAGAATCATAATTTTCAATTTAATCCAGATTCATGAACTTTAAAATTTAACCCTAATTTTGACCATTTTATCGCTGGATCTAATTCGGACCAATATGGTTATCAAAATTCATTTTTTGATGCGTGTTTTCTAATTTTGATAGTGGTTAGTTTATATAAGCTTTTTTTTTTAGACTTTGAGTGTCCAAAAGCTTGGTTTAAGTGTGATTTCGACATAGAGGTAGGTTTGGCTAACCTTTTAGGGACTGAATTGGGGTTATTAGATTTGTTTATGTGATAATTATAAGAATTGGATCGTTTCATGATAATTAGATGTTATTGTGATAAAATGAGACTTGTGGAATCATTTGGGAAATATTATGGTATTGATTGGTACTCAAGGTACTTTCTGGGACTTAGTTGCATATTTTGGGACTTACGAAGTTTGGCATTATTGGTATAATTGACTATTGGTGAAAATATGATAATTTGAGACATGTTGATGACTTGCGGTTTCAGTTGTGACACTTGGCATTTCTTTCTGATTCTATGACGTATATTTATCGGTTATTTTATTATATTGTTATAATTTTCATTGAAATTGTGGTCATTGCATGCATTCATTTTCATGTTACATTGGTACTACTTGATATTGAATTTTTCAGACAGAAAATAAGACACCTTTTAAAACTCCTTGACATGGATATGTGGCAAAGTTGAGATGTTGTGACACCTCCTGATCACGAGCAGGTGGCAAGGTTGAGATACTGTGATACTCTTGACCACAGGAAGGTGGAAAGGTTGAAATTATGTATACGGTTTAATGAGACCCCCATGGGTTCTACCTACTAGCCTTAGCTTGGTAGATGTGTACGACAAGTTGTGTGACTATCTTGATTCCACCTCATGCATTACATTAATCCCATTTGCATTGCATCGTCATTTAAACCTGTTATTTTTATCTGTCCTTGTATATATATATTGTGTACTAACCTCTTCATTGCAGACGAAAGGGTTCTTAGTTATTACATGCTTATCCAATTTCTTTTACCCAGTCGGTTGAACCTGATGGATACACTTCTGTGTACTCACCCCTACTATGTTTTCTCCCTGCAGACCGAGCGTAGTGACCCCCTCGTGGTAGTTTATTTCACTCTGGTATAGTTCTCCCGTCTTTCCCAAACTACAACGGTAAGGCTTAGAATTTGAGCCACCATTATACTGTTGAGACTTTTCTAGTTGTATTTCATACCAAACTTTGTATTTCTTTTATCAGACAGCCTTGTATTTACTCTTTTGTATTCTTTAGAAGCTCTTGTACTCATGACTCCAAGTTTTGAGATTTTAATCTTAGAGTTGTGATTTTTCTATTTTAGTCTTTCCTCTTTTACTTGCGATCAAATTTTGAGTCGTGACAACTTTGGAATCAGAGCTCTAGATTCATTGGGCTCATAAGTAAAGAGCGGGATATCCGGTTGAGTCTTATAGATCGATATGTAGACGTTTATACCCATCTTCGTGAGGCTACAGGGCACTTGATAAGATAAATTTCAGTCTTGTTTCTATTCGTGCGTTTCTTCGTATCAACTATTTTAAATGTACCTAATCTACTCCTTCTACGTAGATGCCAATGACTAAAGCTCGACGATCGATGGATAAGTCTGAGGCAGCTGACGCGGCCCCCACCCATGGTCGAGGTAGGGCTTGTGATGGGCCCAAGGGTCGTGGACGTGTTAGAGGTGCAGCACTGCCCCAGAGACAGGCTAGAGCAGTTTCACCGGAGCCTGGATATGAGTTTGAAGGGACCACAGTTCCTATTCCACCATCATCAGCCTAGATGTCATGCCTCCCTTTCAAGAGTTACTCCTACGGGTATTAACCAAACTTGAGGGAGATCCTTCGACCCCTATTATTCCCAATGCACCAGCTCTTGCCGTGATGGCTGGCCCTTCTATAGCTCCAATTGATCCACCTATGGTACCTATTGATCCTTCATCAGCTCCAGTGGATTCCCCTATGGTTTATGTTATTCCATCTCAGCCGATTACTGGGCCATTGCTTCTAGGCTTATCTATTGAACCACTTATGTTCATGGTACCATTAACTTCTTCTTATGTCTACAGCTGAGCAAAAGAGTTTTGAGAGATTTTTCTGGTTAGCTCCTTCCAAGTTTGATGGTATACCTGGTGACAGGGCTTATGACTTTTTATCAAAGTGTTAAGATCAATTGTGCAACTTGGCTATTCTTGAGACTCACAGAGTTACTTACACTTCCTATTAGTTCACTGGCTTGGCCAAGGAGTGGGAGATCAGTTATAGCCCGTAGACCAATTGGATCACCAGCTATGATATGGGATTAATTTATCGAGGTATTCTTAAAGAGGTTTGTACCTTATAGTCTTCGGGATAAAAAACGAGATTAATTTGATCGGCTACAACAAGGATCTATGATGATATCTAATTATAAGACTTGATTTTATGAGCTTTTCAGGTATGCCTTATCTAGCATTCCCATCGAGTTTGAGAGGATCTGATGATTCGCCAAGGGGTTAGCAGGATATCTTCAGGAGGTTACAGCTTCATCAGGATGACGGGAAGAGATTCTGTCAGCATGGTCGATTCAATAGACACCCACTGCGAGACAGGAAGTTTCATAGACAAGTCACCAGGATAGAGCAGTACATGCAGCTATTCCAGCCACTGACAGTGTTGATAAATCTAGGCATATTCAGACTGGCCACGACAGCTCTTCAGGTACAGTGCTATGTTTGTGTGTTGGCAGAATGATTGGATAACTAAAAATGATTGAACTAATCATAGAATAACCTAATAAACATGTAGGGGTAATGAAATGACTAAGTGATAATATGTGTAACTCGACTCTTGAATTGGTATGTACATGTTGATGATAATGATCCTTAAATTGTGAATATTGATTGACTTAGTGATTCTCATTGTTGGAGATTGTAAATTTATTATATTGACTCTATTGTTAGGTATTATTTCATATTTTGTGAAAACAATTATTGAAGTATTTTGAATGTGATATTGTACAAGTGTGGTATAATCTCAACATTATGTTGAAATTATTGAGAGAAGACTAGTGAAACATTAATGAATAAAATGATGATAAAGAGATTATTGAGAATTTGAGAAATGGTCAGATGCTATCATTGAATAATTCAATTAGTGATGATCCTATTATCGAAAGAATTTTAAGATTGATTAAAATTAATGCATGTTGTTGTAAAATTATGAAATAACTACGATTATATTGATGATACACCGTGAAAGAGCTTTGAGAAAGAATGTGACTCACTGTGAGAATGCCTTGATTGATAATGGTATATTGATTATGAAATGAATTGAATAATGACGATAGTGATTGCGAACAATGGTGTTGAGTCTTTATTGAAGAATTCGATTGCTGATAATAATGATACTATTGACAGGATGATGAGAATGATTGACTTGAATGTTGAATAATTAAAATATGTCGACTCTTTGCATACTATCATACTTATTTTGAAAGTGATTAGTGTGTTGAAAATAAAATATTGATTGAGTTTCACTGTTGATATAAGCCGAAGAGAAATTATTCTAGTTATATGTAGATTCTTGGGGTCGGGCCACATGCTCTAGGGCAAATTTATTACTTTGATGATATGTAGAGGTTGGGCCACATGCTTCGTGGCAAGAGAGATACTTGATTATAATGAATCAAGTAACATGCTCCGTGGCAATGAATGCTTAACTATTGAGAGATCGCGCCTCACGCTCTAAGGTAGGTACATGGACAGATATGTCCCCCATGGATTCTGATCTGATTGAATAAGTGGATGTGTATCATAAGACAGACATGCATCATAACTTCAGCTTGTGTCTTTATTCTAATTCTAGATTGACCTATTTTGTATATAACTTCAACTTGTTGAAGGGAGACTAAAATCTTAGAGTTGACTGAAAGAGAGAACTCTTATCTCTTATTTTTGTTAAAATACGACTTAATGATTTATTTCTCAAAAGCCTCTTTAAATAGAAATTTTATTACAACAATACAAAGTCTAATCCTTATGAACGTAGAAAACCTAAATCATATTTCAAACTATTGACTATAGCTAAACCTAGTGATTATGAAGCTATGAAACATAAATCTTATTCTAGAATAATATAGAAAGTTACTGAAAATATATTTAATTACTTAATCTAGTTTACTTCAATGCATCCACAATATTACCTCTTTTAGTTAATAAAGTTTGTCCTCAAGCTCAAAATATCTAATAAATAGGGCTAACTTAATAAATGGTATTTTATATTAATTATCATTTTTAATCAGATATGAAAAAAGCTAAAAGGACACTTATTTTGGACGAAAAAAGTAGGAGCAATATTTAGTTTCATTAGCCTTTACAAATTTAATTTTTGGGTTCATGTCATTTTTTAACGAAATTTTTATTCATAGATATGAAAGATTGGAAAGATCATTGTTAATTCAATTTGTGAATGTTAGGACTGCATATCAATTGGTTCAGTTAGATTTTGAAGTCTGTCAATTTGTAGACATGCTAAACCATCACAAAATTATTAAAATATTACTTTCTTGATTATGTATCATCATCAATTCGATTATCAGTTAAAAAATTTAAGATTTCATATAAAAAATAAAAATAACTTAGAAACAAGGTGACAAACCAAATAAACTATACATATTAGTTGATAAATTACATCTTGTTAAAAAATAAACATTGATATTTAGTAGATAATCGAGAGTTTGAGACAATAAAAAATGAAAGTAAAAAATCTTCAAGATTCTTAGAGAAGGATTGAGTCACAAGACAATGATAAAAAAAAATCTAAATAAATCAACTTTGATTTTTTCTTATCTTTGTTCAAATTTTCTAAAAATTTCTAAGCTAAGACCTTAATCATCCTTCCCTACATATATAGGGTCATACTGATGTGCCGCAAAAATATGACACTTTTGATGCTTAAGCTTATGGTTTTGTATATTCTCTGACAAGTTTTAATGGATTTGATGTGTATTTATTGTGTTTGTAGAAAATCAAGATTCGACAAAAAATTTTGAAGTTTAAAAGTGTAGGACTATTTTTGAGGAGTTACAGGCTCATATAAAAGCCTTGGTTGGACTTACGAGCTATACACATAGTCCATAGATGTAATCCTGTGAATATGAGGAAAAGTGAAAACTACTAGAAAATAATACGGGTCGTGGATAAAAGTACGAGCCGTAGAATGTAGTCATAGATGAAAAGTATTGAGGCTATAGTGTTTCAGTTGAGTTTCTACAAAATCCTAGGTCACTACCTGTAGAATTTTGATTAGTCGTAAAAGACTAGTTCATAGATTATGGTCTACACCTGCTAGGAGAAATTATGAGTGAAGACCACGAGCCTGTCATTCGATGTATGACCTGTAGATAAGGTCATGAAAGTTGTTGGATTCGATATTTCTATTTTATTTTGAAGTAGAATTTTCATGTCTATAAATAGGTTTTTAATTTTTTTTCCTTTACATCTTATGTTACATTTTTCAGTCTAGACTCAATATAACACTATGAATCTATAGTTTTTGATTATTCATATTTTTGGTGACTTTGAAGTTTGAATATCAATTGAATATTTTTTATTTCATCTATTCTAGGTGTAAGTACATGTAAGGACCCTCAGGTTAGAGGCTCAAAAGTGCAGGAAAAAGTTGGAATGAAAATGTTTAGGACTCATTTCACGAGCTCAATTCATGGTCCGTGGTTCAATCCATGAGTTGTAGACCAAGCTCGTGAAAGGGGGCTTCAGAAAGATGGAAGTTTGGTTAAGTGTAAAATGATCCACAAAGATCATTTACAACTCATGGAAGAAAACACGGACCATAGATCGAGTCACAGGTGTGAGTTCCAGACAAGAAGAAAATTTAGAGTTTCTGGAAGGTAACCCACAACTAACAAGACGGTCGATAGTTCTGTTTACGGTTTGTGGTTAGCCTTCGTGAATAGGGTCCCTAAGAATGCAAATTTTACCAAGTGTAGAAACATTCCACAAGGTCATCCATGACTCGTGGATCAGTGTACGACTCGTGGATTTGGTTTTGTGGTTTGGTCGGCTAGTAACAAGACTCTAAAGATTGGAAAAGGAGAACAAAATGTCAAGAATCACGACTTGTGGTTTGATCCACGACCCATAATTGGGGTCCCGTGGTCTGTGTCCGACAGATTTAATGAGAGATATTTTTGTCCTTTTCGCAAATCCTAGGTCTAAACTATGTCATTTTTATGATCCTTTAGGCCCCTAATCAGACCTAAAAGCCGTAAGATTCCCATTATTTTTCATTCTCCCACTTTCTCAAAATCCTAAGGAATTTATTCTCTCCAAGAGCAAGGCAAAAAGGCTAGGGTTTCAAGGATCCTTCTCCATCACAACAAGTTTCTTCTTCTTAGGCTCCACCTAAAGTATGTGAGTTGATTTATGGGTCCCTTTCATCGACAAAGTCTTTCATTAAAAGCTTTTACCTTTTCTTTAGGTTCGTTTTAATACTACCATGCATGCTACTGTTTGATTTCATGTTGTATTATGATGTATTTGGTCTTTAATGTTATCATGTAATATTTTGCTAAGTATTTTCATAATTATTATGTTGATGGCAATGTCCCTATTGAGTAGGGTTTTGAATGATGATGTGTGGGTTGTTAATGCATGTTTTAAATAAGTATATTATTTCCATGATCATACATGACTCTTATGATTTATGAGTTTTCCAACTAATGATTTGACCCACTAAGTTTAAAGTCAATCCACACACTATATATGATAATGAATAGGGTATGAAAGAAAGGTTTTAAGTTGATGCTTTTTCAAAGATATAAATATGCCAATAATGCCCAAAATGATATTTATGATGGTCCCCAAGATGAAAGGACAATTCTCACTTGGTGGGTCTTAAGTTTCGAGCTACTCTTTGAGATTGCTACTTATGATTCTAAGTGTCGTTATTTGACTGAGTATATATTTTAAAGAATTTCGTGGAATGACTTAGCACTGAATGAGGCATTGAGGTGGGGTTCAGTAAGGAAACCCTAGAAGCAACTCTTTGCCCCATTAACTATGTGCCACCATAGGAGCCCTTGTAGGCTAGGCTAGTGAATCCATGTAGGCCAGTTATGATATATTATGATACATGCTATGTGATGTAATTGCATCTGGCAAGTGATCTCCCCGTACCAACATATGGGGTTATGTTAGATTCCATGTAGTAGCTCGCATGGTCTTATATGTCGGTTACGGTCTATTCCCATAAAATTATGATATTGATGTCTTCATTCCATCACATGTGTGTCACTTATGCATTACTTTCACTCCATATTGAACGTTATTCCTCATGCATGATTAAGCTCACATAAATGTTGTATTTACCATTTCATGTATTAAAGCCTTTAAATTATGAATGATGGCATTACGGTATCACACTGACATTGCATCTCACATACTTAGTACATTCCAAAAGTACTAATGTATATTTGCCTACATGATGTCACCATGTAGAAACCGACGCTCCTCCTCCTCCGACTCGTGGCTAGTTCTACCAATATTTCAAGACTAATTTTTTTGTGGTGAGACCTTAGTTCGAGTCTCCACTTATTTCCTTTCATGCTATGTACTTTTTAACATGATATATATTTTTAGATTTTTAAATTAGAGACTTTTACTTTTTAACTTAATTTAGAATCTTTGCTATGTGAGGAAAACTGACCTTACTAATTCCCGTTGACTCATGTTTTTAGATAGTATGTTATGGGCATTGATGTATGCATTGTGTTGCTCCTTTTACTAAAATGATGTCTCTTAGACCCTATCTCATTTTATTTTCACATAATTTATGAGTTTATACCTATGAATGCTTAGTATGCTAAGATGGATTGGATGAGACGCCGATAGGTATCCCATTCGCCGGGTTACGACTAAGACCTAGGCTTGAGTTGTGAAAAAATTGATATCCGATCCTGATGTCTTAAAATATTCCTCGGATGTCCAAACATACTCTGTCGAGTAGAATCTCGTTCAAGGTAACAAGGGGCTATGAGGCATTTAGGAAAAAATTCCCTTCTTCATAACTCATATTGTGCCTATAGAGTTGCCTAAGGTTCTCTTACAACTACCAACATTCTCTTTTCTATTTATATATCATACTACCAAGAAAATCCCCACAACCAAGGAACACATCTGAGAAATAAGCCCCTCAATTACAACAAGACGATGGGGTGTCCCATGCGGAGTTTAGAGCCACATTTACTATGCTAGCCTAAGTTTTCGCTAACCAAGCCAATTGGGAGATTGTTATCCCTCCCCAAGTGCCCACGTTGGATACAAGGGTACGAGACCTCATGAGGATGAGTCTGGAGAAATTCCACGACTTTAAGGTGGAAGAGGATCCCATCGACTTCATAGATGAGGCTTACCAAATTATTGCCATAATAGGAGTTCCCTTAATAAAGAAGGCCAAGTTGGTGGCCTACCAACTTAAGGGAGTAGAGAAAATATGGTATGAGCAATGGATAGAGGAAGGTGGCTAAGGGGCGGGTCCAACTGAATGAGAGGAGTTCAAGGGTGCCTTCTTGGACCGGTTCTTCCCACTAGAGCTAAGGGAGGCCAAGGTACAAAAATTTATCAACCTCAAACAAGGGCACATGAGTATGAGATAATATTATCTCAAGTTTACTAAACTCTCTAAATGTTTCCCTTTCATGGTAGCGGATCCAAGGGCCCGGATGAGCAAGTTCATATCCTGCATATCGAACTTGGTGTTAAAGAAGTGCAAGACCACCTTACTTGTGAAGGAGATGGACATCTCCCGGTTGATGACATATGTCGAACAAATTGAGGAGGAAAAGTTCAGAGATAGAGATAGACAATCCAAGAGGACTTAGGTGGATGGTGGGGAATATTCTCACCAAAGGAGTGGAGGCCATCATAAGTTCCAAGGTGGTCAAAAATAAGGAAGCCAAGGCCTTACCAATACTCCTCCTCCCTAATTTACCAAGGATAAAGGGGTAGCTCCAAAGCCACAAACTCCAAATTTCCCCAAATGTTGGAGGCCCTACAAAAGAAAGTGTTTGGCCGGTTTGAACGCATGCTTCAAATGTGGAAAGCCTAATCACCATGCAAAGGATTATATGAGTGGAGGCATAAGGCCCCAAGGCCAAGGTGCGCAAGCTCAAGGTGCCACAAGGACCAACTAATTCTATGCTCTTTATAGCCGCCAAGAAGTTGAAAAGGCTCCATATGTTGTAACCGGTATGTTGACAATTTTTAATTTTGATGCATATGCATTTTTAGATTCGAGGTCAAACTTGTGTTCTGTAACTCCTTTCCTTTCAAATAGATTCCATGCATGTCCACCAAAATTCTTAACGAGCCTATTAAAGTATATACCCTCGTAGGAGAGTCAATTGTTGCACGAAGGGTTTATAGAAATTGTTAGTATCCATTTTGCATAAAGTTGTCCCTTGTGACTTAGTAGAGCTCTCCATGGTTGACTTCAATGTTGTACTTGGCATGGATTGGTTACATGCTTCTTATGCCTCTATAGATTGTCAGACTCGTAGAGTCAAGTTTCAATTTTCAAATGAGTCCATTCTTGAGCCGGACGGTAGAAATTCTTCATGTAGAGGTAGGTTTGTCTCATTTCTCAAAGCCTAGAAAATAATCTCTAAGGGGTGCATATATCATCTAGTGAGGGTTAAAGATGTTACTTCTAAAGTTCCCTCTCTTGAGTAGATTTTCATTGTCAATAAGTTCCCCGATGTCTTTCTGGATAAGTTACCCAATGTCTTTCTGGATAAGTTACCCAGTGTTCCTCCTGAAAGGGAAATAGATTTTGGCATAGACCTCTTACCCGATACTCAGCCTATTTCCATTCCTCCTTATAGAATGGCTCTCACAAAGTTGAAGGATCTAAAAGAACAACTGAAGGATTTGTTAGAAAAAGGGTTTTTAGGCCTAGTAGGTCTCTATGGGGTGCTCTGATTTTGTTTGTGAGGAAGAAAGATAGGTCACTCCGCATGTGTATAGATTATCTATAACTCAGTAAAGTTACCATTAATAACAAGTATCCCCTCCCAAGGATAGATGACTTGTTTTATCAACTACAAAGAGCTAAGCATTTCTCCAAGATTGATTTGAGGTCCGGGTATCACCAACTAAGGGTAAGATAAAGTGATATTTCTAAGATGGATTTCCAAACTAGGTCTGGTCATTTTGAGTTTTTGGTGATGTCTTTTGGTCTCACTAATGCACCAGCGATCTTCATGGACCTTATGAGTAGGGTGTGCAAGCACTACATTGATATGTTCGTGATGGTATTCATTAATAATATTCCAATCTACTTTCGGAGTGAGGAAGAACACATGGAACACTTGAGGGTGGTTTTACAAACTCTGAGAGAGCAAAAACTTTTTGCAAAATTTGACAAATATGAGTTTTGACTAAGTGAGGTTGACTTCTTTGGGCATGTGGTATCAAATGATGGCATCAAGAATGACCCTAAAAAGATAGAAGTGGAGATAAATTGTCCAAGGCCATTCACTCCTATGGATATTAGGAGTTTCTTGGGCCTAGCCGGGTATTACAGGAGTTTTGTTGAAGTTTTTTCCTCCATTTCATCTCCATTGACCAAGTTGACTCAAAAAAATGTGAAGTTTGTGTGGATGGGTGAATGTGAGAAGAGTTTTCAAACCTTGAAGGATCGGCTAACTTTGGCTCCAATCTTGACCTTGCCAGAGGGGAACGATGGGTTTATTGTCTATTGTGATGCCTCAAGGATTGAGTTGGGTTGTGTGTTGATGCAATATGGTAAGGTTATTGTCTTTGCTTCAAGGCAATTGAAGGTACATGAAAAGAACTACTCAACACATGATCTTAAACTTGCAGCGGTGGTTTTTGCATTAAAAATTTAGCATCACTACTTGTATGAGGTTCATGTGGATGTCTTCACCGATCACAAGAGCCTTCAACATGTGTTCACCCAAAGAGATCTCAACTTAAAGCTATGGAGGTGGCTAGAGCTTCTAAAGGATTATGATATGAGTGTAAAGTACCACCCGGGCAAAGCCAATGTGGTAGCTGAAGCTCTTAGTAGAGTCTCAATGGGTAGTGTATCATACATAAAATATGATGGAAAAAAGGAGTTAGCCAAGGAAGTCCATAGGTTTGCTAGATTGGGGTTGAAATTGAATAAATCTGGTAGTGGTGGTGCAATAGTGCTATATGGGTCCGAGTCTTCTTTGATTGAGGATTTTAAGTTCAAACAAGACCTTGATCCCACCTTAGTTAAATTGAAAGCCTTAGTGAAAGAAAGAAAGGTAGAAGTTTTCTCATAGGGGGAGATGGAGTACTTCGATATCAAGGAAGATTGTATGTGCCAAATGATGGTGAGTTGAAGAGGTTGATATTGCAAAAAGCTAACAACTCTTTTTATTCCTTTTATCTCGATTCTACAAAAATGTATAGAGATTTGCGGAAGGTATATTGGTGGAATGGAATGAAGAGGGACATTGCCAAATTTGTGTTCGAGTGTGAAAATTACCAATAAGTCAAGGATGAACATCAAAGGTCGGGTGGCCTATCTCAAGACATTGATATTCCTACTTGAAAGTGCGAAAAAGTCAATATGGACTTTGTAGTAGGGTTGTCTAAGATAAAAAAGCACTTTGACTCCATATGGGTGGTAGTGGATCGAATGACAAAGTCGGCTCATTTCTTATTGATAAAAGCAATATTTTATGCCGAAGACTATGCTTAATTGTATATTTGATAATTGGTGAGGTTGCATGAGATTCCATTGTCCATCATCTCAGATCATGGAGCCCAATTTACCTCTTATTTTTGGAGATCTTTTCAAAAGTGTCTTGGTACTAAGGTGAAATTGAGTATTGCCTTCCATCTCCAAATTGATGGGCAAGTTGAGAGGACAACAAATATTAGAGGATATGTTGAGAGCTTTCATGTTGAAATTCAAGGGGAGTTGGGATGAGCACTTACCTCTTATTGAGTTTGTCTACAATAACAATTTCCATTTGAATATTGAGGTGGCACCATTTGAAGCCCTATATGATAGACGGTGTAGATCACCTATTGGGTGGTTTGAGTTGGTGAGATATCCTTGCTAGGGCCAAACTTAGTCATGGACACAATGGAGAAGGTGAGACTCATAAGGGAAAAGTTAAAAATGACCCAAACTCAGCAAAAGTCCTACTCCGATATGAGGAGAAGAGATCTTGAGTTCAATATTGGTGATTGGGTCTATTTGAAGGTATCTCCCATGAAAAATGTGGTCTGATTTGGAAAGAAGGGAAAACTAAGCCCTAGGTATGTAGGGCCTTACAAGGGTGTGAGAAGAGTTCGAAAAGTAGCATAGGAGTTGGAGTTACCTATGGAAATGAATTTGATTTATCCGGTCTTTCGTGTATCAATGTTGAGGAAGTTCACAAGGGATGTAAACTCTATAGTCCCATTAGAAGAGGTGAACATTGAGGAAAATTTACCGGTTGAAATCATAGACCAACAAGTGAAGAGGCTAAGGAACAAAGAAGTTACATCCGTAAAATTGGTATAAAGGAATTAACAAGTTGAGCGTGCAACATAGTAAGCGAAAGTGGACATGATAAAACGTTACTCGTGTCATGACATAAGCCTAGGGCCTAGGTGAGACATGGTGAATGGGAAACTCGAAGGAACCCCAAACAAGCCTCTAAGCATAAGTAAGCATATCCTTGGTTGCAAAAGTATAAATTAAACATAAAATAATTTAATACTAAGGAAAATGGGGTTTTGGACTCAAGCTATGAGGATAAAAAGGGAATAGAAATTTCTACCATCACGTCATAAGCAAACACTAAGGGTTTGGCTTCCCTTTTCACGTGGGTGCTATCATGCTTGAAGCTGAAGGCTTCATGCATGTTGGAACCTGACAGCACACTTGTGTTATCTATGATGGAGTGCCAACACAGGCTATATTGCAAATGCATTCTTATTGGTGCACACAAGTTTTTAATTCCATATATAATCAAATCAAGTTTCAAGCCGGTGAGGTCAATCATTTCAAAGGAAGAAAATAAAGGTCGAACTCAAGATGAATGTTGACCTGGGAAATCACCTAACTTCGTATAGCTAAAAGTTGCCAACTTAGTTGAAAGAATTGAAAGGAGGGTAAGTAGGACTAAATCTACGAGGAAGTAGGGGTTTAGGACTTGCATCACATGCCATCAACATTCAACAAATACATACAAGGGATAGGGACTAAGGGAGTCTCTATAAATACATAAACATCTCAAAAGTCAATCACTTCGCATTATCCAACAACACATTTAGTATGAGTGGAGCGGGGACCAAGATATCACTCAGGCTCACCCTCAAAAGTAATTATCCAAAAATAGAAAAGTCTTAACATAATCATGAAAGAAAGTGGTTATATATTATCCCCATAATGGAGGACTCACCAATAACAATCTTCAAGCTAGCCAACTAGCCACGTGGAGATGGATGAATATGAGCTCTAGTCCCTACATGGTTAGATCATCTAGGCAAAAAGTATGCGTTAGTACTTGAAATGTAACAAGTATGTGGGGTTCAATGTAACAAGGAAACATAATATATAATTAGACAAGATGCATAATAGTATACAATGGATATAAGCTCAATATGACATGTATGATCAATGCCTTAGCCAAAACATGCATGAAGATAGTCAAACTTTCAAAGCATATCATACATATGTGGGAGGATACCTTAATCTACATATAAGACCATGTGAGCTACTATATGGAATCACGGTATTGCCTCCACATCGAAAAAGGTGAGGTCTACTTGTCAAGGTAAACCATACCCCACCATGGTGGGTAACTTGACCTTGGTGGGTAACTTGACCTAGTTGGATCCACTAGTAAAAGCCCATTTAGGGAACAAGATAACCTATGTTGGCACATAATTATGAGACTAAGACTTTATATAAGGACCCCTTGGGTCGATCCCCACCTTATGCCTTATTCGGTGGTAAGTCTAGTTCTACAGAATACATAACATAAGCATATGCATAATCATAACTTGAATAACTTGTAAAAATATATCAACATAGTAAGAGTAGCTCATTCATATAATTAACCCCTTGAAGTGTGTGTTTGGCTTGCACACGTGGGTAAAACATAACATAAAGGGCTCAAAATATTGCTTATCAATCATAGAACTTTTCATGAGTTTAACACATACTTAAGAGCCCATAAGTGATCATAACATACTTGTCTTGCATAACTTGCCATAAAATATTGCATCAACACATAAGGCTTTATCATATAAACTTAGTCAAATATGGTAGGTATATGAAATTGAACTTAATTCAAATGACACTCAAGTCAACTAACCCAAGTAATTACTAAGATTATGAGTGAAGAACACATAACTTGAGTGAAAAATAGGAGGAGCACACAAAGTAGAACCCTTGGAAATGGGAAGGTGTCACAAATATCTTCAAACTTGGGTGATTTGGGGTTAAAATTTGAGGAAATTTGAGAAAATAGGGTATTTTTGGGGTGAAACTCGCGAATGAGAGGGGTGAAATACATATGGGGGGGGGGGGGTTTAAAAAGGGGTGGTTGAAACACCCCTCATGTTTGAAGACTTTGAGAATGTTGACAGCAAAAACAATACCTTGAGATTCGATTCCACAAGACAACCTATGACTCGTGAAGTGATCCACGACTCATGGATGGTGCCGTAAAAGTGGCAGTGAAAAAATGGATATTTTAAGGGAGCACCAGAAAGATTTACGAGACCTAAAGCACAAGCCGTAAAATGCTCTACGACTCGTGGACCCACTTCATTAAAGGGACCTTAAGGGCCAAAATTTGTCTAAGGAAAGGAGTGGTTTAAGAGGAGACTTTATGACTCGTGTACAGTTTTACGAGTCGTGTGGGGAATTCATTGAAAGTTTCAGTATCCCATGTTTGGAGGACCCCTGATCCAAGAGAGGTTTTCAAGACTCGTGGAATGGTCCACGACCCGTAATCGAGGCTTCATGGACCGGTCAGGCCAAATTTAAAAGGGGCAAAATTGACCTTTCCTACCATTTGGCATTTAAATTACGTCGAATTACCCCTCTAATGGCCCCTTCTCAACATATATAACCCTAAGTTTCACATTCTCCTCCACACAAAAATATTTCTAAGTCCCAAACTCTCAAGCTTCCTTCAAGTTGCAAGCAAGAGGACCAAGCTAGGGTTTCATCCTCAACTCTGAATTTCCTCCATTTAAATTCCAAGGTATGTGGGCTTCATTTATGGGAATTCTTTCACCCATGAAGCCAATCCTCTTCTCCTTATTGAAGTTCATGATTTTAGGCTATGATGATTATGGGTCCCTATTATGCATTATGTACAAAAATTAAGTTTGCGTGCTTCAAGTATTGATTATTTATGCATGAATATTTATTGAAGGCTTGTTCCATGATTTGGATTATGATTCTTGAATCCATGCATGATATGAAC